>JACXGJ010004555.1:0-44519 GCA_016801105.1 Esox niger
CTGTTGTCCTGTTTAGCGCACATGATTCTCATCCAGTCGTTACCATTCCAGTATATATGTGTCCTCTGTTCCCCCCTGTCTTTGCGTGTTATTGTCTCACCATTGATGAGCATAAGCCAGCTCGAATCTATTAAATATATGAACACAAACTTATCGCCTCCGCAGTCTGCTTCACCTCCGTCCCTCGCACGAGCTGACACTATGCCCTTAGCCATCGCTGCACTGGGCTGGGGCCATAGTCAAGACCTGACAGAAAGTGGTGCCTCTAGGCACCTCTAATGCCATTTTTGTCTCCACAGTTGGAGGCAGGTGTAGATCGTTGCCTCCAATTGGGGAACCTATTTATGTTCTATGTCCACACCTGGAGTGGATCAATGATTTTGTGTCTGTGCTACCTGCTCAACATGTCATCGTTTGGTGCCTTGTTTTTGGTTTTCCACACTAAAACTATGGATAACCTCATTTTTGCGCCTGTGTCCTGCCACCACAACCGTGACATTTATGCCAAAATTATTAGCAGTTTTGTTTTATTAAATCTCTTAGCACACCTGCAAGGATAAAAACAGTCAGATTTTCCTATACATTTTTCATGAGATTGGTGAATACATTAGAAGGGATCTTAGACCATTCCTCCATACAGAATCTTTCCTTAAGATCCTTCAGTTTGGCCTAATACACTGTCCTCTTAATTTTAGAAGATGAGAACATTTTGCTTTTGTGTTAGATAGATCTGTTTGGGATGAATGACATTTATATTTAAGTCATCTAGCAGATGGTCTTGTCAGAGGTGATTTACAGAGGTGTAGGAATATATGTTTTGCTGGACCACGTATGTGCAGCTGGCTAAGAATAGCGAATGTCTGAGTGAGTAAGTGACTGAGTACCCCTTGTTAAATAACGTATTGGTTAGCGAAGCGGACCTGCAAACTATAGGTCCCGTGTTCGGATCTCCTCACAGGCAAAGCGATGCATTTTGAATTATTCCTTATAATTGAAATCTTTGCTGGCAAAAACCTTCTAAGTCTGAAATAACACAGTTTATGGTTATATTGTGATTGTTTCTGGTGGATTTTGGAAGTACGCATCCGTGCATGCATTTTGGGTCAGGATAGACAAACACATTTGCTGGCTACGAAATACAGTAGTTACGTTATAGCAATCCTTAACTAAAACAGTATACGGTTATATTGCGACTTGTTCTAGCAAAGAAAAGTTCATTTTCAGTCTCGCTTGAAATTGCTCAATTCTTATGAAAATTCCTAGAAAGATAGTAGATACTATTAAGCCTTTCATTGGCTAATAAGCTGTTAAAACAGCCAGTGGCAAAAGCCATACAATTCACAGATGCTATCATGGAGGTACATTTAATAAGAAACGTTAGTCGGTTTAACACAATGCTCCGTGGAGTCTGGCAACTGCTCAAACATGTGATGCCGTGGCATAGTGGTTAAAGACATTGCCTTTCACATAGAACTACATTTTTATCTATTGAGAGCAATGACTTTGTAATTTTTTTCATAGGCCGCAATAGAAAAAAGTGCGTTGTTATGCCATGAAAGGAAAAAAAAATATTATTATGACATGAAATGAAATAGCCTTGGCAGACTCGCTAGCAGTTGCAACATTTTTTACTATTCCAGTAAGTTAGTAGATGCCGGTAAAGCCTATTACTGGCTAATACACTGTTAAAACATTCAGTGGCAAACGCCATACAGTTCATCTACGCTATTTGTGGTGGAGAAAGATACCTTAGTCAGTTTAACTGTGTCAATATCATTCACGAATGTCCAATTAGCTGTTAAAATGGCCAGTGGTAAAAGCGGATTTGTTCAGGATAGAGACAAGAAGCAAAGCTATACTGACACCAGATACATGTACAGCTCTGTGGTGTAGTTGTTCACAATACAGCCTTCCATGTGGGCGACTCAGGTTCGAATCTCTAGAGGGCCACACTTTCTATGGCAGGCTCAACAAGGCTTGCCTGGTTTCTTGTTTCATACTGATTGTGGAAATCAGACACTACAGGTGCTGGTCATATAATTAGCTATAATCAAAAAGTTGCTTTATTTCAGTAATTCCATTCAAAAAGTGAAACTTGCATAATATATACAGTCATTCCACACAGACTAATGAACAGGAATGAGACCGGTGTGCATTCCTTTTAATTCTGATGATTATTACTGACAACTAATGAAAACCCCCAAATCAGTATCTCAGAAAATTTGAATATTACTTAAGACCAATACAAAAAAAAGATTTTTAGAAATGTTGGCCAACTAAAAAGTATGAACATGAAAAGTATGAGCCTGTACAGCACTCAATACTTAGTTGGGGCCCCTTTTGCCTGAATTAATGCAGCAATGCGTTGTGGCATGGAGTCGATCAGTCTGTGGTACTGCTCAGGTGTTATGAGAGCCCAGGTTGCTCTGATAGTGGCCTTTAGCGCTTCTGCATTGTTGGGTCTGGCATATCGCATCTTCCTCTTCACAATACCCCATTGATTTTAGGGTTAAGATCAGGCGAATTTGCTGGCCAATTAAGAGCAGGGATACAATGGTCCTTAAACCAGGTACTGGTAGCTTTGGCACTGTCAGCTCTTTGAGGTGAGCAAGGGGGAGCGGATAGCGGAGTCGTTCATTCTGTTTGTTTTAATGGTAGCTTGACAATGCTCATGATAGTGAGACAATAATACACAAAGACAAAGGGAGCAGAGGGAACATATATACTGAGGGGAATGACTTAATGATGATCAGGTGCGCTAGACGAGACAACAGGTGCAATGAGTTGATGAAATGGGCGATGGTGAGACGTCGAACGCCGAAGCCCGCCTCCTGCAGGGGGAGGATGGGCAGTAGATGGCTTAGTCGTCACAGTACCTCCCCCTGATGCGCGACGAAACCGACCTCGGGGTCGTCCTGGATGGCGCGGAGCAGGACGATCCGGGCGACGGCGATGGAAGTCGCGGCGAAGAGCGGGAGCTAACACATCCCGCACCAGGACCCAGCTCCGCTCCTCCGGGCCGTACCCTCCCACTCCACGAGGTACTGGAGGCCCCAAGCCCGGCGCCTCGAGTCAATGATGGTGCGGACGGAGTACGCCGGGGCCCCCCTCGACTCTCCTCAGGACTTTAAAGGGCCCCACAAACCGCGGGCTCAGCTTCCGGCATGGCAGGCGGCGGCACGGCCGCCCGGACGATACACCGGGGCTTCCCCGCGGTGGCGATCCGCGTATGTTTTTTGGCGACGGACAGCGAGCCTGAGGCGAGCCTGCACAGCCTCCCATGTGCCCGCTGCCCGCCAGAACCACTTGTCCACTGCAGGGGTATAACTGATGCATGCTGATAACCCAGCACGCACTGAAACGGGGAAATACCCGTGGAGGAGTGGTGACGGGAGTTCAGGGCATACTCAACCCAAGGCAGGAACTCCGCCCACTCCCCAGTCCGGTCCTGGCAGTAGGACCGAAGGAGCCTGCCCACATCCTGATTTACACGTTCCACCTGCCTGTTGGACTGGGGGTGGTAGCACCTCATAGTGCCGGAAGACGTGTGTAAACAGAGCCTCGGCGGTCTGTAGGGCCGTGGGAAGACCGGGCAGAGGCAAAAGACGACAGGTCTTAGAAAACCGGTCCACAACGACCAGGATGATGGTATGGCCCTGGGAAAGGGGGAGATCGGTGAGAAAATCTGTAGACAGGTGGGTCCATGGCCTTGTGGAATGGGTAAGGGGTGCAACTTACCCATAGGCAGGTGTCGGGGTGCTTTACTCTGGGCGCACACCGAGCAGGAAGAGAAGTACACCCTCACGTCCTTAGCCAAGGTGGGCCACCAGTACTTAACGGCCAGGGCCTTCATGGTCTGCCCGATACCAGGATGACCGGAGGAGGGAGAGGTGTGGGTCCAGTAGATGAGCCGGTCGCGGACAGATGTCGGCACATACGTGCGGCCCTCAGGGCATGTGGGCAGAGAGGGCTCGTCACTCTGCGCACAAACAATGTCCGCGTCCAATTCCCACACCACCGGTGCCACGATACATGACGTCGGCAGTACGGGATCGTCATCCACTGGCCTCTCCTCCGTGTCATACTGGTGAGACAGCGCGTCGGCCCAGACGTTCTTACTTCCTGGCCTGTAAGTGAGAGTGAACACAAACCAGGAGAAGAACATAGCCCACCTGGCCTGGCAAGGGGTCAGTCTCCTCACTGCCCGCATGTACTCCAGGTTACGGTGGTCAGTCCAGATGAGGAAAAGGTGCTCAGCCCCTTCTAACCAGTGCCGCCACGCTGACAGGGTGCTAACCACGGTCAATAGCTCACGATCACCGACATCATAATTACGCTCCGCCGCTCTGAGCTTCTGTGAGAAGAAAGCACAGGGACAGAGCGTGTTCCGATTCCCCGTTGGTTGAGAGAGGACAGCCCCAAGACTACATTCGGACGCGTCCACCTCCACAACGAACTGGAGCGACGGGTCGGGATGAGCCAGGACCGGAGCAGTGGTGAAACGGTGTTTCAGTTCCACAAACGCCCGCTCCGCATCCGTGGTTCCACCGTAACAGTGTCGCCCCACCCCTCAGGAGGGAGGTGATCGGAGCCACGACCTGGCTAAAGCCCCGGATAAACCTCCTGTAATAATTAGAAAAGCCTAAAAATCGTTGCACACCCTTTACCGTGGTTGGGGTCGGCCAATTACCCACGGCATCAATGTGGTTCTCCTCCATAGCCATACCCGTGCGCGAGAAACGGTACCCCAGGAAGGACACGGACGACTGGAAAAACAGAAACTTCTCGACCTTCACGTACAGGTCATGTTCCAACAATCTAGCAAGCACTCTAAGCACCAACAAGACATGCTCAGCGCGGTTAGCCGTGTAAATCAAGATGTCGTCAATGTACACCACTACCCCTTCGCATAACATGTCCCTGAAAACGTCGTTGATGAAAGATTGAAAGACTGATGGAGCATTCATTAAACCGTACGGCATCACTAAATATTCATAATGGCCAGAGGTAGTACTGAAGGCTGTTTTCCATTCGTCCCCTTCCCGGATACGCACCAGGTAATAGGCACTCCTGAGGTCCAACTTTGTGAAAAAGCAGGCCAGGTGCAACGTCTCGACCTCCGCAGAGATGAAGGGGGGAGGGTAGCGGAACGGGATGGTGATTTTATTCAGCGCCCTGTAATCGATGCACAGGCGCAAACCACCGTCCTTATTTTTCATAAAGAAGAAACTCGGGGAGACCGGTGACTTGGAGGGCCTAATGTATCCCTGTCCTAACGCTTCCTCAACATACGCAGACATCGCCGCAGTCTCGGTGCGGGACAGGGGATACACGCAACCCTTTGGGAGTGCGGCTTCATTTAAGAGGTTTATCACGCAATCCCCTGGCCTATGAAGTGGTAATACAGTGGCCTTAGCCTTGGCTAAGTCCCTGTATTTGGGAGGAATTGGCACGGCGGGAGCACTCTCTGGACTTTCCACCGTGGTCGAACCCACGGAAACACCCAAACACCTACCGTGGCACTTCCGCGACCAACCCGAAAGGACCTGACTAGACCAGGAGATGTGAGGGTCATGGAGAGACAGCCAGGAAAAACCCAGTGCGTGGGGGAATCAATAACGTTAAATGAAATAGTTTAGCGGTGTTGGTGGCAGGTGGAACAGCCGGGCCCCCGCTAGGACGTCCTCGGGCAGACAGCATATTATCAAGACGGATCGATGTTTCAACTGGCTGCTCAAAAGAGAGGTTCACGTCTCGACATGCTAGCTCCCTTCGGACGTCCTCCCGAAGGCTACAGTGGTAGTGGTCGAAAAGGGCCCGGTCGTTCCACCCAGAACCCGCTGCCAGGGTTTGGAACTCCAGTGCGAACTCCTGCGCCGATCTTGTCCCCTGCCCTAGGTGGAACAGCCGTTCACCTGCCTCCCTTCCCTCGTGAGGATGATCAAACATGACCCGGAAGCGACGGACAAACTCAGGGTAACTGCCCTGGAAGGGCCCCTCTGTGTTCCAGACGGCGGTGGCCCACTCCAGGGCTTTGCCAGACAGGCAGGAGACGAGCTAAGAGATCTTCTGGGCATCGGTCGGCGCAGAATGAATTGCCTGGAGTGCGATGTCCACCTGAAGCAGGAAACCCTGGCAGCGGTCCGACGTCCCGTTGTAATCCCGGGGGAGCAGGATGTGCATCACTCCAAGACCGGGAGGTGCAGGCTGGGGAGGCGGTAATACAACCGTTGTAGTGGGAGTGGGCTGGGCCAACTCTAGGCGCTGAACTGCCTGGACGAGGTGAGTCACTGTGGCGCCTAGGTTGGCCAGGGTGGTGGTATGATCCCGTAGGACCTCCGCGACACCGGTCTCTTTCTCGGCTCCGTGCTCCATCCTTGAGCGTTTTCGTTTGTGGTGTATTATTCTGTCAGCTCTTTGAGGTGAGCAAGGAGGAGCGGATAGCGGAGTCGTTCGTTCTGTTTGTTTTAATGGGAGCTTGACAATGCTCATGATAGTGAGACAATAATACACAAAGACAAAGGGAGCAGAGGGAACATATATACTGAGGGGAATGACTGAATGATTATCAGGTGCTCTAGACGAGACAACAGGTGCAATGAGATGGGTGATGGTGTCAGAAGGCCGGTGATGTCGAACGCCGAAGCCCGCCTCCTGCAGGAGGAGGATGGGCAGTAGATGGCGTAGTCGTCACAGGCACTGTGTGCCGGTGCCAAGTCCTGTTGGAAAATTAAATCTGCATCTCCATGAAGTTGGTCAGCAGCAGGAAGCATGAAGTGCTCTAAAACTTCCTGGTAGACGGCTGCGTTGACCTTGGACCTCAGAAAACACAGTGGACCAACACCAGCAGATGACATGGCACCCCAAACCATCACTGTCTGTGGAAACTTTACACTGGACTTCAAGCAACATGGATTCTGTGTCTCTCCTCTCTTCCACCAGACTCTGGGACCTTGATTTCCAAAGGAAATGCAAAATTTACTTTCATCAGAGAACATAACTTTGGACCACTCAGCAGCAGTCCAGTCCTTTTTGTCTTTAGCCCAGGCGAGACGCTTCTGATGCTGTGTCTTGTTCAAGAGTGGCGTGACACAAGGAATGCGACAGCTGAAACCCATGTCTTGCTGACATCTGTGCGTGGTGGTTCTTGAAGCACTGACTCCAGCTGCAGTCGACTCTTTGTGAATCTCCCCCACATTTTTGAATGGGTTTTACTTCACAATCCTTGCCAGGGTGCAGTTATTCCTATTGCTTGTACACTTTTTTCTACCACATCATTTCCTTCCATTCGCCTCTCTATTAATGTGCTTGTACACAGAGCTCTGTGAAAAGCCGGCCTTTTTAGCAATGACCTTTTGTGTCTTGCCCTCCTTGTGCAAGGTTTCAATGGTCGTCTTTTGGACAGCTGTAAAGTCAGCAGTCTTCCCCATGATTGTGTAGCCTACAGAACTAGACTGAGAGACCGTTTAAAGGCCTTTGCAGGTGTTTTGAGTTAATTAGCTGATTAGAGTGTTGCACCAGGTGTCTTCAATATTGAACATTTTCACAATATTCAAATTTTCTGAGATACTGATTTTGGGGTTTAAAAGTAATGAACACTTGAAATATATCAGTCTGTGTGCAATGACTGTATACATTATACAAGTATCACTTTTTGAATGGAATTACTGAAATAAATCAACTTTTTGATGATATTCTAATTATGTGACCAACACCTGTAGATACTTATAATTAAAAGCTTCCTATGAGAAGACAACCACAAACATATATGTGTATTTTAGTATCAGAGACATGATCAAACTTCACATATGGAGCATTTGTCAAATATTCATACCCCTTCACTTTTCCCAACTTGTGTTACATTTCAGCCTTATGCTAAAATGTATTACATTGATTTCATCCCTTTCAATCTACAAACAATACCCCTTAATTATCAAGCAAAGACAGGTTAATGTGAATATGTAATTAATCTGTCTGAAATATACTTAACATTTTGTAATTTACAAACTGTTTGACCAACATGCACTTAAATAGACACACAAATGTTAACCTCATAGTTAGTGTTGGATTTCAAAACCAAAACTCTTGGAATTGAAAGCCAAAAGAACAAACAGTTCCTCACTGTTCCAATACTTTCAGTAGACACTATCTCATTATCTGTGTTGTCATTTTATACAGCTGTTTTTGCACATCTTCACAATGGGTGGCAATCATATTGGAGATGAATGTACATTACATTACTTCATTAGCAACTTCAGTCTTAGTCTAGTAGGTTATGTTTACTGTAGAAGTAGTGACATGGCATGCCAACAGCATTAGTAGATCTTTACACAGTATACTAAATCACTGTCTTAGTGACAGAAATGTCCAAAGTCTGTTCCAAGTGAAATAATTGTCATGAATCACTTATCAAAGGGAGAAGTGGTATGGCCCCAGATGCAGAGCGACAGGAAGATTTGTTAAAGGGTTTGGGCAGAAAATCATGCTCAGGTAGTCAAATGGTTGAAACATTGTAAACCAATACAGGCGGGTAACGGTACCGAATACACTAGGAAGTCAAAATCTGGACAATCTGAACTGGCTTAGGTGGCTGAGCAACAAGCAACAAACAGCAAAAGTAGGGAACGCTAAATGGGAACAGGTGTGACACAGGTGAGGCTAAAAACAAAGGACACAATCTATGTTGAAGATAATAGAAAACAACAAACAGAAACCAAAATACAAGAACATAGATATCATGAAAAGAAAAACAACAGAATAGGCATACAGGGAACCTCACAATAATAGAGAGCTTCTCAGCTGAAAGTATGCTTGAAATATCACTTAGTCAGCTAGACTTAAATAAATATTTAACCAATCTAACACATTTATTGTACATGTTATAATATTTGACCATAATTGAATTATTACTGCCCAATAATGGAATCTCCATGAAATTACAGTATTCTAGATTCCATTGAAGCATACAAACACCCTTTAAATTCACAACCTATCACAAAACCACAAAGGTTTTACCCGGCTAGTGCTTTAACTGTGTAATATGTATGAAAGGTAGAGAGAGCCATTGTAAAGCTTGGCCTCTAAACTACAACCCTGTTACCAAAAGAGTTGGGACGCTGTGTAAAGTGTAAAGATAAACAGAATGCAATGATGTGCAAAGCATTTAAACACTGCAATCAATAGAATATAGTATGAAGACAACATGTCAAATGTTGAAACTGAGAAAAATATATGCCCACTGTGAATTTGATGCCAGCAACACATTTCAAAAAGCAGGGATGGGCAACAAAAGACTGGAAAAATGTAGTAATGCTGAAATGAAAACCTGATGGAACTTTTCACAGCTAATTAGGTCAACTGGCAACAGGTCAGTAACATGATTGGGTATAAATACTGCATCCCATAGAGAATGAATCTTTCAGAAGATTGGGAGTGTCTAAATTTGTGAAAGACTGTGCAGGCTAATAGGGCAACAATAAAAAGATCTACGTAAAATTGCCAAGAGTTTGAGGATCTTATCATCTACAGTACATAATGTCATTGAAAGATTCAGAGAATCTTGAATGCAAGGGACAGGGCCAAAAACTAATATTGAATGGTCGAGATCTTCGGGCCCTCAGGCAGCACTGCATTAAATACAAGATTCTATAGTGAACATCACTACATGGGCTCGGGAACACTTCCAAAACCATTGTCTGTGAACACAGTGCGTTGCTGCATCCAAAAATGCAATTTAAAACTCTACCATGCAAAGAAACCATATATAAACTGCCGGCTTCTCTGGGCCAAGCTTGTTTAAGATGGACTGAGGCTAAGTGGATAACTGTCTGACAAATCAAAATGTTAAATTATTTTGGGAATCATGATGCCGCATCCTCTGGGCTAAAGAAGAGAAGGACCTTCTGACTTGTTATGAGCACACAGTTAAAAAGTCAGCATTCGTGATGGTATGGGGATGCATTAGTACACATGGCATGGGTAAATTACACATTTTTACACCATTAATGCTGAACAACACATATATATATTGCAGCAAAATATACAGACATCCAGAAAACATCTTATTCAAGGAAGGCCTTGCTCATTTTAGCAAGATAATGCCAAACCTTATTCTGCAATTTTACTACAGTATAGCTCCGTAGTAAAAGAGTCCAATTGCTAAACCGGTCTGCCAACAGTCCAGACCTTTCACCAATTGAAAACATTTGGGGCATTATGTAACGAAAAATATCACAGGAGACCCAAACATTTTGAGCAGCTGAAATCATATATCAAGAAATAATGGGTAAACATTTCACTTTCAAACTACAGCAATTTGTCTCCTGAGATCCCAAATGCTTACTGAGTGTTATTAAAAGAGGTGATGCAACACAATGGTTAACATGCCCCTGTCCCAACTATTTTTTAAACGTTTTGCTGTCATCTAATTCAAAATGGGCATGTGTTTTTCCAAAATCAAAAAGAATTCAGTTTCAACACTTGATATGTTGTCGTTGTACTATGTTCTATTGAATATAGAGTATAAATATAGGGAATTTATTTAAATTGTACAGTGTCCCAACGTTTTGGAAACAGGGTTCTCTATTATACAGGTGCACTACATATTTCTCTAGGGGATCGCTTCAGGAAACTGCATGGGGATTCAGGGGCCAGAGTCATTCAACTTCATTGTTAAACTATGATTCAAGTTAAGCCACTAAAACAGCCACCAATGACAAAGAAAACCTAGACGTCATAATCTGTCTAGGTTTTCCTCTGTTATTGGACGTGTTGTTTTAATAACCTCTGTCATTTTGGCTTCAAGGGTGCTGGGAAACCCAAATTTTTGCAGTGCTGCTAGACTGGTTCAGAGTGATTGTGGAACAATATCTGGCTGGTCTGTCTGGCTATCCCAGGCAATGATTGGCATAGGCTCTACACAATGCAGCTATCCATAGTCTAATTGCTGTCTTCGTTCAGCACGTAACTGGGACTGCAGCTGAATAACAGATCCAACTCATTAATGTGTTTGGATAGAGTAGGCAGATGGGAAACATACTATGTTTACTTATGAATAAAAGCTGAATAAGAGCTGTGAATACTCACTCACATTGTGCTTTCAAGATAGCCTTGTATTGTATAAAGAGTGCTATTGTTGGAGGGGAAGTCCATCAGGTGATCAGTTCCTGTATACAGAATTGCAATGAGAACCAGTGAATAAAATGTATATATCAATGTCTATAGACAAACCATGGGATGTGAGTCTTATCATGGTAATAACTATGCTGAACTGAATTGTACAAATGGTGAATACACCAATATGAGATCATTTAAACAAACATTTTGGAATAAGGGGGATGTTATCTTTGTTTGCCACACCACCTCACAGTCATACAGTTGCTGATTTGTATCATAGGGCATAGGGAAGTTCATGGAATTAATTAGGTAAGCTGCTGAGTGGAGATTAAGGGCAGTGTTATGGGCACTACATGACATTAGACTGATTTTACAAATCTCATATTTTCATGGAAAGTGTACTGACCAGCCCAGATAAATTTACTAAGAAAACATTCTCCATAAACAATTTCAAGTTGGGGTTGACCAGTGTTGGTTTCTGGGCCTTAATTTCTTCTGCACATTAGACTACAGAAGGCCTAATTAATGTGGTCTGATATCTAAGAAGATTAGCTCAATGTGAGATCTACAGTTAAGGTAAAGGAGGAATGGAGGTATTCTTTGTTTACCAAACTATTCAAATGATTGATCTTGTGGAAGCGTGGGCTAAGAAAACCATCAAGCGGATTGTTGTGTATGTTTACATGCCAGGAAGTTGGAAAATGGGGAGTGATGTTTGGGAGAGAGCAGATGTCCTGATGTTTCCCTATGAGATTTGTATTTATTTGGAGACTACACACATCGTACACAGGTTTTAATGCTGTCTTACCACTCACCAAGCAAACATAAATTTCTACAAGATACACCTCTGTTGCAATTCCTGTTATTTGGAAACATAGTCAATAGTCAGATTTCACTTTCATGAGGTACAGTAACTATTCAACCAAGCCTCTAAACATTCATTCCTGTTTCCAAAAAAGTTGGGATGCTGCGTAATATGCAAATAGAAACAGAAAGCAATGATGTGCAGATCGTTTATCCTTGTATTTAATTGAAAATAGTACAAAGAAAACATGTGAAATGTTAAAACTGAGAAATGTTATTGTTTTTTGAAAAATTTATTTTAAATCAAATTTTATGCCAGTAACACATTAAAAAAAACTTGGGACAGGGGCATACATACCATTGTGTTGCATCACCTCTTCTTTTAACAACATCCTGTAAGCATTTGAGAACAGTGGAGACTTCTTCTTCATCTCCATCCGCTTATCCATTGTCGGGTCGCGGGGGCAGCAGCTCCAGCAGGGGACCCCAAACTTCCCTTACCCGAGCTAAATGTTCCAGCTCTGACTGGGGGATCCTGAGGCGTTCCCAGGCCAGTGTCGAAATATAATCTCTCCACCTAGTCCTGGTCCTATCCCAAGGTCTCCCAGCTGGACGTGGCTGGAACACCTCTCTAGGGAGATGTCCTGGGGGCATCCTTATCAGATGCCCCAACCACCTCAACTGGGTCTTTTCAATGCAAAGGAGTAGCGGCTCTACTCTGAGTTCCTCACGGATTACTGAGCTTCTCACCCTCGCCAGCCACCCTTCTGAGAAAACTCATTTCAGCCGCTTGTACCCGCGATCTAGTTCTTTCAGTCATGACCCAGTTTTCATGACCATAGGTGAGGGTAGGAACAAAAATGTACCGGTAAAGCGAGAGCTTTGCCTTCCGGCTCAGCTCTCTTTTCGTCACAACGGTGCGGTGAAGCAAATGCAATACTGCCTCCGCTGCTCCGAGTCTCCAGCTCCATTTTTCCCTCACCCACGAACAAGACCTCGAGATACTCAAATTCCTTTACGTGGCATAAGACCATTTGCTGTATTTTTTTAAGTACAATTTATTCCCATTCTTGTTTGATATAGAATTTCAGCTACTCAACAGTTCGGCATCTCTTTTGTCGTATTTTTCGTTTCATATTGCGCTCATTGTTTTCAATGGGTGACCAGTCTGGATTGTAGACAGGCCCGTTAAGCACGCAGACTATTTTACTATGGAGCCATTTTATTGTAATACATGCACAAGCAAGGCCTTCCCTGAAAAAGATGTTGTCTGGATGGCAGCATATGTTGCTCCAAAATCTGTATACATTGTTCAGCATTAATGGTGCCTTCACAGATGTACAAGTCACCCATGCCATGTGCACTAATGCACCCCCATACATCACAGATGCTGGCTTTTGAACTGTGCACTAATAAGAAGCCGGATGGTACCTCTCCACTTTAGTCCAGAAGACGAGGCGTACATGATACCCAAAAATAATTTAAGGTTTTGATTTCTCAGACCATAGGACAGTTTTGCACTTTCCCTCAGTCCATCTTAAAAGAGCTCTGGCCCAGAGAAAGCTGCAGTGTTTCTGGATCTTGTTTATATATGGTTTCTTCTTTGCATCATAGAGATGGGATGTGTGGATGTAGCAGTGTACTGTGTTCACAGACAATGTTTTTCGGAATGGTTTTCGAGTCCATGCAGTTATTTTCACTACAGAATTTTGCCTGTATATAATCCCGTCCCACCTGAGGGCCTGAAGATCATGGCCATCCAATATTTATTTTCGGCCTTATCCTTGCACACAGTTTTCATCGGATTATCAGAATCTTTCCATTATATTATGTACCTTAGATGATGAGGCCTTAAACTTTGCAGTTATACGTTGAGAAATGTTATTCTTAAATGTTTGCACTATTTGCCCATGCAGTTATTCATTGTGGAGAATCCCACCCCATCCTTACCTCTGACAGACCCATATTCTCTGGAAAGCTCCTTTAATACCCAATCGGGTTACTGACCTGTTACCTATTGACCTAATTAGTTGTGTGATATTCCACAGGTTTAGTTTTTTTGCAATACACTTTTCCAATCTTTTGAAATGTCTTTGGAAATGTGTAACTGGCATCAAATTCAGTGAGCTCATGTTTTTCTAGAAACAATAAAATTTCTTAGTTTCAACATTTGACATGTTGTCTTTGTACTATTTGATATTGAATACAGGGTTTAAATGATTTGCACATCATTGCACTCTGTTTTTATTTACATGATACACAGCATCCCAACATTTCTGAAAACAGGGTTCTACATCTTGTGTCAAGAATGTGTAGTGGGGTGAAGCAGAACTTCTCTGCAGCAGAGGAACTCTGGGTTTCCCTTCCCGTCCCAGGCCTCATAAGAGCCAGTTTCATCATATAGCTTGATGGTTTTTGCAACTGAATTTGAACTTTTCTAGATCGATAGACCTTCAAAAGTAATGATGTTCTGTAGTTTGTCTTTGCTTATTTTTGTTGTACATATTATGGACTACCATGGACTACTCTTCTTTCCGATTACCCTGATAAATAAGTCAACTTAAATTAGTACTGAACACGGCTGCTAGAATCCTGACTAGAACAAAAAAATTTGAACACATTACTCCAGCAGACCAGGCGTAGGCAGAATGTCTTTAATTGTAATAAACACACAAAAACAACGGAACAGAAAACACAGCGTACCGAGGCAACTGCTAAATGAACATCAAGAACCACACTCACCATATACATTGGCTGACATGGAACAATGACTCACAACTGAGGGGAGCAGAGGAGGAACATTTAAACACATACTAATGGAATGATTGGGACCTGGTGTGAACAATGATTGACAAGACAAGACAAATGAATGGGACCGGGATGAGTTCATGACTGTTGGTGAAAAGGAGAATGCGGGAGATGGTGGAGCAATCCGTCACCTCTCCGTCACATTATGCAGCATCCAAAATTATTTGGAAACTGTATCATAGACTAATAAGACCTACGGGAGCAGTATATAAACTAAAAGTAGACTGAACAATGCAGTCTATATAATTTCTCACACTTCACAGTGCATGTCAGCAGAAAACTGAACAATGAAGGAACTCGGACTCATACACCTCAGAGATGTGTCATGGATCTGGGAAAGGTTATAAAAATGTGTAAGCACTGAGAGTTCCCAGGAATATAAACTTTTGCATTGTGAAATGGAAGACATTTGGAACCATCAAGACATTTTAGAGCTGACTGTCCACTCAAACTTAATAACCAGGCAAAAAGGCTACCCCAACAGAGCAATAGAGTTTCTCTGCCAGAATTACCATCTCTAAAGAACTCAATAAATCATGTCTTAATGTATGTGGCGAGAGTGTAATCCATTATTAAGAAATAAACGGAATATTGCTATAAATCTGTCTGGAACAGGCCTTCCCCAAATAGGGATGGCCACGAGGCAGGTGGTCTCAGCATCATGTTATGGAGATTCATCCCTGCGTCAGGACCTGGATAGCTTCAAAGTGGCCACCCTTTGCCTTGATGACAGCTTTGCACACTCTTAGCATTCTCTAAACTAGCTTCATGAGGTAGTTACCGGAGATCATCTCATAAACACACCGGCTTAAATTTGGACTCATCAGACCAAAGGACAGATTTCCAACTGACTAGTTCTTGAGTTTTTTGGTCCAAGCAAACCTCTTATTATTGGTGTCCTTCAATAATGGTTTTTTTGCAGCAATTCGACCATGAAGGCCTGATTCACACATTGTCCTCTGAACATGTTAATGTTGAGCTGTGACTATTTTGGGCTACAATCTGAGGTGCAGTTAATCTGATATCTCTGCAGCAGAACTTCTCCTCTGCAGCAGAGGAAACTCTGGGTTTCCCTTCCTGTCCCAGGCCTCAAAAGAGCCAGTTTCATCATATAGCTTGATGGTTTTTGCAACTGCATTTGAACTTTTCTAGATTGATAGACCTTCAAAAGTAATTATGTTTTGTAGTTTCTCTTTGCTTATTTTTGCTGTACTTGTCATATTATGGACTACCATGGACTACTCTTCTTTCCGATTACCCTGATAAATAAATAAGTCAACTTAAATTAGTACTGGACATGGCTGCTTGAATCCTGACTAGAACAAAAAAATGTGAACACATTACTCCAGCCTCTTTACACTGGCTGCCTGTTAGGGTAAGGGCTGGTTTAAGGTTTTATCGTAAACCTACAAATGTAAATGTACTTGCACCTACTTACCTTGCTGAAATGATCCAGCCATATAGTGGGGAGAACAAGTATTTGATACACTGCTGATTTTGCAGGTTTTCCTACTTACAAAGCATCTAGTGGTCTGTAATTATTACCACAGGTACAATTCAACTGTGAGAGACGGAATCTAAAACAAACATCCAGAAAATCACATTGTATAATTTTTAAATAATTAATTTGCCTGTTATTGCATGACATAAGTATTTGATCACCTACCTTCCAGTAAGAATTCCGGCTCTCCAAGACCTGCTTGTTTTTCTTTAAGAACCCCTCTTGTTCTGCACTCATTACCTGTATAAAAGACACCTGTCCACACAATCAATCAGACTCCAACCTCTCCACAATGGCCAAGACCAGAGAGCTGTGTAAAGACATCAGGGATAAAATTGTAGACCTGCACAAGGCTGGGATGGGCTAAAGGACAATAGGGAAGCAGCTTGGTGAGAAGGCAACAGCTGTTGGCGCAATTATTCGAAAATGGAAGAAGTTCAAGATGACGGTCAATCTCCCTCGGTCTGGTGCTCCATGCAAGATCTCAACTCGTGAGGCATCAATGATCAAGAGGAAGGTGAGGGATCAGCCCAGAATTACACGGCAGGACCTGGTCAATGACCTGAAGAGAGCTGGGACAACAGTCTAAAAAAAACTTTAGTAACACATTACGCCGTCATGGATTAAAATCCTGCAGCGCACGCAAGGTCCCCCTGCTCAAGCCAACGCATGTCCAGGCCCGCCTGAAGTTTGCCAATGACCATCTGGATGATCCAGAGGAGGAATGAGAGAAGGTCATGTGGTCTGATGAGACAAAAATAGAGCTTTTTGGTCAAAACTCCACTCGCCATGTTTGGAGGAAGAAGAAGGATGAGTACAACTCCAAGAACACCATCCCAACCGTGAAGCATGGAAGTGGAAACATCATTCTTTGGGGATGCTTTTCTGCAAACGGGTCAGGACGACTGCACCGTATTGAGGGGAGGATGGATGGGGGGATCTTGACCAACAACCTCCTTCCATTAGTAAGAGCATTGAAGATGGGTCCTGGCTGGGTCTTCCAGCATGACAACGACCCAAAACACATAGCCAGGGCAACAAAAGAGTGGCTCTGTAAGAAGCATCTCAAGGTCCTGGAGTGGCTTAGCCAGTCTCCAGACCTGAACCCAATAGAAAATCTTTGGAGGGAGCTGAAAGTCCATATTGCCCAGCGACAGCCCCGAAACCTGGAGTATCTGGAGAAGGTCTGTATAGAGGAGTGGGCCAAAATCCCTGCTGCAGTGTGTGCAAACCTGGTCAAGAACTACAGGAAACATATGATCTCTGCAATTGCAAACAAAGGTTTCTTTACCAAATATTAAGTTTTGCTTTTCTGATGTATCAAATACTTATGTCATGCAATCAAATGCAAATTAATTATTTAAAAATCATACAATGTGAATTTCTGGTTTTTCTTTTAGATTCCGTCTCTCACAGTTGAAGTGTACCTGTGGTAAAAATTACAGACTCTACATGCTTTGTAAGTAGAAAAACCTGCTAAATCAGCAGTGTATCAAATACTTGTTCTCCCTACAGTACATAGCTACATGTAACCTTAGATCGCAAGATGCAAGCCATCAGATTGTACCTAGAATTTATAAACAAACAGCCGGAGTCAGGGCTTTTTCTCATAGAGCTCCACTACTGGGGAATAATCTGTCAACTAAGGTTCGATATGCAGACTCAGTGCATACTGTAAGTGTCTACTAAAGACTCATCTCTTCAGCATGGTCTATGAAGTGCAATCTGGCCCAGGGGTGTGAAGATGACCAGAAATTCTAGATACTGTCTACACTTGCCAGGTGGGGTTTCATCACCATTGGGATGCCCTCTCTTCAATGCCATACTGGGGCAGAGTCATTGGCTTGTTGTTATCTCTCTGTTGCGCCCATAGTGCAATTGGACTGAACTCTACTGGCAATTCTCTGCCCTTATTTCAGGGTGGTTGCAGTTGGTGGGTGTCCTTTTGGTGGAAGTTTAGCAATGTGTTTGGATTGATTTCCTGCCGGTTGGGCCCGGTCCGGCAACTTCCCTGGATTGACCCACAGTGTCACTGGATGCCCTGTTGCAGCCCCAAGGTCTGCTATATTATTGTGCCAGGGAAGTAGGGTCAGTTCTCCTTCTCCACTGTAAATCTTTGTAAATCTGAATGCTGTCAAAATGTTCCTTGTCTCCTTCCCTGTTTAATCTTAGGAGGAAATGAGGTCTTGGTCCACACCTCTGGAGTACTAGGCTTGAAAGACTTGCTGCTGTCCCTGTCCAAAGTCTCCCCCTCCCCGGGTTGTATCTGTACTTTTCCTTTAAATTGATTCTGTACTCATGTATTTATTCATTATTACAACTTGTGCTATTACAACTTGCCTGGGTAATTGATGCTGGTTGAGAGAATGCAAATAACTGTGCAAAGCTGTCACCACGCAAAAGGTGGTTACTTTGAAGAATGTACAATATGAAATGGATTTGATCCGTTCAACACTTTTGGTTACTACTTGATTCCATATGCGTTATTTCATAGTTTTGATTTCTTCAATATTATTCAACTATGTGGTAAATACTATGTGGAAAAGTAATAAAATCAAGAAATACCCTTGAATAAGTAGATGTGTCCAAACGTTTGAGTGGAACTGTACATCATCAGCTATTGAACTTCATTAACACGAATACCAATCAGCATCGGCATTTCCCTTCGAGGCCCTTATGTTTGTGTAGGGGCCATTGTTACATAAGCTGTGGTTCACCCGGTATTGTTGGTTTATCTGGGGCCTCCCCCCTTTACCTCAGGACCGGCACGTAACTCTTGCCCAGAGCACATTTGTGTCCACGTCCACACCGGGGCCGAAGCCAACAGAGGCGAGACAGAAGAGGTGGAGGCGGGTAGCGATCAGAGGAAAAAACACACAGGTCTATCTCCTTGATTCTCTCCCACACCACCACTCACTACCCACTCATGCTTATTACCCACACACAAAGGCTGATGTGTTCCCCCGCTCGCTCTTGTCAGAGTTCACAGCCCGAGCCACATTGGCCCTCTGCGTAATATGCATTCCCCCCAGACCACTAGGAAAGAAGAACGTTAATAATGTTGCATGCACAACCAGGTCATTTTCCTGCTGTGATGGGCCAAGTGAAACGACATATGACAGGCTGTCCAACGCCCAGCTTTTTGAAGTTAGGCAGGACTATAGATTGTGAAGGGGCCGAACAGATTTCAAATGGGATGACAACTGATGCATAAGATTCACTATTCTAGTCCAAGTTCCAGTGTGTTTACATGTGTTTTATTACATGAAAATAGAGCTTTTGACCACTGCCCCTAGTCAATCAATCAATCAAATTTATTTTATAAAGCCCTTTTTACATCAGCAGTTGTCACAAAGTGCTTTCACAAAACACCTGGCCTTAAACCCCAGGGAGCAAACAACAGTAGTGATAAACTTCAGTGGCTAGGAAAAAACCCCTAAGAGGGACACATTTAGGAAGAAACCTAGAGAGTAACCAGGCTCCAAGGGGTGACCAGTCCTCTTCTGGCTGTGACGGGTGAACATATTTTTATAGTTCAATGCATGTGGGCTAAGCCCAGAGTCTATTTAAACCAAGTCCAGATCGGACGCATAACCGGATGGACAAGGACAGGGGGAGGGGGGTCAGCAGAGTTTCATTTCATTGTTCAAGATTCTGCATTCTATGCTAGATTTAGATAATGAGAGGAAAACTCTTACCACTCAAACACCCACACTCAAGGTATACACACACACACACACACACACAAGTTTATTTTTCTATACTTATGGAAAACAGATAACCTTATTCTCTATACCCTAATCCTGATGTTATTCCCAACCCTAACCTTAACCTGCCTAACCCTGCCTTCATGACTAAACTCATGCCTAAACCCTTAACCCAACAAATGACAAAATAAATGTGGAAGGAGGAAGTGGCAGCAGTCAGCATAAACCTAATCTGGAGTTTTGCAATAACTAGTTTGGCAGAGTGTCATTTATTGTTGTTATCAATAAACCACTAAAAAGAAAATGTCTAAAGCCACTGATGCTATAATCAATTGCACCTATACCCCCAGAGCAACAACTTTCAGAAGCCCAGGACATAGTGTAGCGGACTCACCTTCCCAGCATCTCTGCCTTCGGGTCGGAATTTACTTTTTAATTATGTACCCCATTTTCTCTTTTGTTGTGGTAAATAAATGCTCTCCGGGGAACTATGCCTTAAAGGGATAGTTTGTCTAAAAAGTCATATTTATCAAAAAATTCACTAACCAAAAGTTAGTCCAGAATGGACATTGAGTCATTTTTTCCAACTATTCATTATTCACCTCTGTCCCTGGCTGCAATTAGTGTTCTTTGCATCGTCCAAATACATTAATGGATACTGTTTGTCCCACTACAGCAAAGCTGCATTGCAAGTGGAGAAAACTACATTTTTATAACTACACTGACCAGACAAACAGCAGAATTCTAAACCAGCAGTAGCTAAACATCTAGGCGTGTGTCTTGCTAGGTTGGAAATACATTTTGATTCTAAATGTAGTTTTCAGTATGTCTGATTGTTTTTTTCTTTTTAAGCATAATATTAAAGCATTTGATTGCCCTGTGTATGGAATATGCTATCCAAATGAATAGCTGTGCCTTATACATTTATATACGTTGCTAATGTTAGCTACTGGACGTTAGGTAGCTACTTATTATTTTGAGAGCTGGCCATTCGGTCCCTCTGGCATAGAATGTCTTTTCCAGTTAGTTTTTGGAATGGAAAAAAAGTCACTAGCACCCCAGGAGTTATGAGGAGGGTGAAATCTGAATTATCAAGCACACATCTTGGAACAAGTTTAGCTTCAAGGACTGGGTCATTCATGGTCTCCAGCAATGGAATCAATAGTTCCCATTTGTTGCAACAAAAGCATTCCATTTTGGTTGGCATTAGATTGCACGATCCACAGCTATTCCAGCATCCTCAATCAATCAAAATGGAATGCTTTTTTAATGAATGAATCGATCAAATGTATTTTATAAAGCTCTTTTTACATCAGCAGTCACAAAGTGCTTTAACAAAATGCCTGGCCTTAAACCCCAAGGAGCAAACAATAGCTGAAATTCAGTGATTAGGAAAAACTCAAGATTTTGGAAGAAACCTGGAGAGGAACCAGGCTCAGAGGGGTGACCAGTCCACTTCTCGCTGTGCCAGGTGAACTGCATTAATAACTGCATGTGGGCTGAGTCCCGGGTCTATTTAAACCTAGTCCTGGTTAGAAGCAAGACCAGATGGACAAGAGCAGGGATAACTGGGGGGTCAGCAGAGTGGCAGCTTAAATTGTCAGGTATCATCTTAAATTGCAACACAACCAGGAGGACTTTGGACAAGGACAGCAATGCATCAAGCTTGGTACTTTGCAAGTGTGGGCCAAGAAGTCATGTCCTCCTAAGTTTAAAACGGCAAGAGACAGGGAGATCTACAAGGATGTCTAGTGGAGAAAGAGAACTGACCCTACTCCCCCGGCACAATAATATAGCAGCGTAAGACCTCGGGGCTGAGACGGGGGGGGGGGGGGGGTCCAGTGACACACTGGCCCTATTCGGGAGAGGCCCCGGACAGGGCCCAACAGGCAGGAAATCAATCCACCCACATTGCTATGCATCAACCAAAGGGACACCCACCAACAGCAACCATCCTGAATGAGGGCTGAGTATTGCCATCAGAGTACAGTCCAGGATTCATATGGATTTATTTCCCCCATATAGATAAGTATATATCATTTATTTTAGATTTTTTATTATACTTTTTTAGGGCGGGTGGGGCGCCCCATCAGCGCACTCTGCCTAGAAATGCCTCTGGTGACGTGTTGAAGTGAACAACTAATATGTAATAATTAGTGAAGATTTGAGCAGTCTGTCATATTCCCATTAATCATCAGGAAAGGGGCAGACAACATAGTTCCTTTTGAAGAATGGCAAGACCAAATGCAATTTATGATCTGATCACATATGTTGAATTCACAACAGCTAGATTTCGTATTGCTTGCATTTGAAAGGGATGTAAAAAGAGTACTTACCCTACCTGTTGGTGATTGAGTTACTGAATCACCCGTTCCTGCTGGGGACAATACAGCACGTTCACCAGTAGCCAGCTTTAAAACTGTTTTGGATCCAAACCTGAGAAATGCAAGGCTATCACTAGTTACCCCTTTTCAATTAAAAAAAATACTAAAAAAGGTCCCATTAGAAACCTGGTCTCAGGGGTTAATGACTGGCCAGGTCAGCCAAGAATTGCACAAACAAGTTTTTAATTACCCTGAAATGCAATTTACCAAAGTTACCCCGAAGAACCATGCCCTGGAGAGAGGTAGCCAGTTACCGAAAAAGAAGAATTAATTTACAGAAGTAAGATGTCACCCATCCCACAGAGAAACAACTCTGACTCTTTTCCTAAGACAATGGATGAATAACTTATGTAAGAGTTGATGACAGAGACGCAAGGATATATGAAATCCCTGACCTACTTCTATTTTCAGAAAACGGGGCATCGTACGTCACAATGGCTGAACAGTTTACCAGACCACCAGTGGGACCAGAGAGGCCGCCATATCTGTTGGAAACTGGGATAAGCAGAAATATTTCACCCACATGCCGGCTTTAATTAAACTAGCTTCTTAGATCACTGAGGCAAGTTGCTGGTCTACTGTAGTAACACTATTTTAAACTAATACTATTTTCAGAAATTCATCCGGGACAAGAAAGTCCATGAACTATAACAGTAACGACGGGTTGACAGGTATTAGGCATGAATGTTATACATGCCTTCTTGGAGCAACCCCCCCTGCCCCCACAACAAGTTCAGTTTCAGAATGCCAGGATGTTGCCGACTTATAAGGCATGGGATAAAGCTTTCCCAATCTGCAGTACGGACCAAGAGTGGAAGAGTGGGTCCGCATCAATCTCTAGTTTCCCTGAAATGGTGGTGTGGGCTGAGGTGCGTGGTACCTCTATAAGAAATAAATGGTGTGGATCAGTGGAATGGATTGAAGGGTGATGCAGTGACAAGTTGCCAGTCACATGTTAATTAAGGAAACTGTTGCCAAGAGTGCAGAATGTTAACCCATGGCCCAATACTGGTCTCTCGGACCTAAAGACATCTGAGGAAAGACTGATTTAGCCCTTTGGCCACCAAACTGTTGAAGTTGGAGTGACCAGTGTTGATGCAGAAGTGGCCAGAAAACATACCAATGGTTTTGGCCAGAAAAACATACCAATGGTTTTGACCCCAGCCCAAGCCAAATAACTTTTGGGCATTCTTAAAAACTGGGCAAAAGGGTTCGCACGCCATTAAGAAGACTTTGGTTGGACAGATGTGCTCCACCACTGACATGCGAAGCCTACTGTGACAGAGGCTGTGTTGTGCGTAAGAGCACTAGAGCTCTGCCCATATACTTGTTCAAGAAGAAAGACTTATATCAATAACAGGTAGCTAATCAAACAGTGTACCAGAAAGATGAATATTCGCTGCCACAGATTGAGGAGTCTTTGAACACATTGAAGAAGGCTGTCTGGTACAATACATTGGACCTTGGACCTTGCAGGTGGCTATAGGCAGGTGTAGATGGATCCATGAGACCTGGGGCCTCATGTATAGATTGTGCATACAGGTATGTGCGTAAACCATGAGTACGCCATTTCGATGCTTTTATCAATGTTGACCTTGACGGGAAAATGTGCAGATCTCTACACAAATTCCAAGCCATGTGTATGCACAGCATCGCAGTTGATTTGAAGAAATACCATGCTATTTCGGAAATGCTGGTAGACGAAAGTCAGTTGAAACACATGGAAAAATCCAATAAGAAATTTGAATAGTCTACAGGAATGCGCAAACTGTTTCCTGAAACATCATAAGCTTATAGGCTACGGATGTAGCAAGCGTCAAAATCCTACAGCCTGTAGCTGATCCAAAATCTATTAGAACTAGTTAGGTTGTAAAACATAGCCCATGCATTGGGCATATCCATACAGTTTGAAAACAAGACAAACAACAGCCACATGTGCATGTGCGTAAAGCAACACATTCAACAGTGCATATTTTACCATAAACTACAATATGCCGATTTATTTAGAGATGCTCACTTTTTTGTGTTTTTGAATGAGCTACAACATTATCACACATGTTGGCTTACAATTTGTAATTTGACAAAATTGACAGTACATTTCCAAAATTGCTTTTATTTAAAATTCTCACTGAGTATTCTTATGCACCACAAAACGCATGAAACAGCCAATAGGTCTACTGAAAATAAAATCTATTGGCTATTGCTATGCTGCTAAACGCAAAATTAATTTCACTAAAATGGAACAATCATTTTAACAAAAGGTCTTTCCAAGAGTTATTGATCTTACATAAAACTTCTGAAATGTTTTATACATTCTTGGCAACATTATCTAGGCAACTTTTTTATCAGATCTTGCGTTTGCAAGACAGCCTTGGCTGTCACGACCCGGTACAGTCCACAGTCGTTATTTTATGTTTTTTCTAATATTTTTCTTGAATGTGAAGTTGAAATATTATGATAAGCCTAATGGCAAATGATTGATTACTGCAAACATCCCGCAGCGACATGTCAGTGACTCACTCAGATCTCCCCAATGATGCCAGCAATTTTCAAGTCAATGGGGAAAATATCTGTCACACTTTGACCATCTCCCGTAGTTTGGACACTGGTTAGGAGTTCAGCAAATTGCTTTCTCGTTTCCACCCTGACTGATTTCGGACCACTCTATTTTGTTTACAACAGCCACATCTTGCAATGGGAATATTTATGACTGCTTGTCGATCTACTTTTTAGATTCTATATCAGATATTATTTGAAGTCCACATTATGGGAAATGTATTTTCTTTCTTATTCTGACCAGTCTCTACCTTGCTTCGTTTATCAACTCAAATTGCGTAGTCAATAGGGCTATTTTGGATACCTTATGTGGGTAATTGTAGGCGTTCTTTTGCCAGAGACCGTAAGCTAGTTCACGTACATAGAAATATAGTATGGGTCTGATTTATCATCGGATGTATGTGTATGTGTTGAGTACACCAGTTTGATAGAGCCCAATCATTTTGTGCGCATGCAAATCGTAGGATTTCTAGATACGCTAAAGTTTTGTTAGAAATGTACGTGAAATTGATACATGAGGCCCCTGAAGAGGTATCCCTTACCAATGAACTGGCTGGATGGAAATTGATTAATAGACCCTGCGTTTGTACAAGTTGGAGGTGAGACCCCAGCCACTCCTTTGTTAAAGACAAGAGGACCAGGAGATGCATCCATTGATCCCCAAGGTGTAGGGAACAGACACCAACAATTACAATGTTTTACCAGAGGTCAAAGGCCACAGAGGTACCAATTGTAGACTAACATCTTAGATCATCAGGATGTCAACTGTCAAGGGGAAGGACTGACGCATTGGTGGAGAATGCAGTTTTTCATCATAAAAGTTTTACGCTTATCCCTGTTTATTTTTCTGTCAACCTGTCACACGAAGTGTTGCTATGGGTTGAACTGCATGTATCGCTTGCTTGTATAAGCAGACTTGTGATATTCTGCATGTCTCTCTTTGCCTTGATTGTGTACAAATGGAAGTAATATAAGTGTTCTTTTGAAAAGGATAGCAGTGCTTAGATTAGGAGAGTTCTCTCTTTAGGTTTGGAATGACAGAAACAAGTAATTGGGAATCAAGGCATTTGTATGAAGGTAAAACAGCGACATATGTTTTTAGTTGTAAAAATGGTTTACAGTTATATTGCGACTGTTTCTGGTGGATATTTGAAGTTTTGGGTCAGGATATACAAAACACATTTGCTGTCTACAACATACACTAGTTACGTTATAGTAAGCCTTAACTAAAACTGTGTACAGTTATATTGCGACTTTTTCTGGACTGTTTCAGTCTTGAGAGCAATTGCTCAAGTCTTATGAATATTCCTAGGCGATAGTACGTTTCACAGCGTTTGCAAGCGGAAATAACTTTTAGATAATGTTTCCACCTAGCTAAATCAATGCCTACAGTTTTATTGGAGTCATTTGTAATTGTTTTTATATTTAGCAGATTATTTTAAGAATTTCTAAACCAAAAGTACTTAGTTTAATCAATAGAGTGAGGCAGCAAACCAATGGATAGAAACCCATGTTACAGTATAATGTGACAAATTTGAAGAGATGGAATCAAGAATTTCTTTTTAGACAGTGTTTTATTAAACAGAAGTCAGTTGAATTGTAAAAGTCAACAAATACTACAGGTTACAGTCCCACAATAAAACTTGTGGCTGTTAGCTGTAAGTACAGTATTTCATCTGGCTATATATATTTTTTGACCGGTGGAAAAGCCTGTGTACAGTTAGGTGGAATGTAATTTGTGCTTGTAATTATAAAAGAGTGTAACAAAGTTAAATTCAAGTATTGGTTGTCAAAGTGAATAACAAAGGTGACTTTTCTGAGGTTGATAAAAAGATTGCATACTTACAAAAAAACAGTCAGGTCTTTCAATTAAAGTCAAAACAAAGCCAGTCAAAAACTGCTTTTATATACAAAAAGACATACAATAAATTAAATAAATATTAAATAAATATAAATAAAAAAGGTATACATTTGAAGGTATCATATGGACTTAATGAGTTGCAATTTCAGAAAATGGCTATGTTCAGTAATAGTGGAATGGGGTTTCACATTAAATCCTAACTGTTTATGTTGTTATTGGCTGGGATATTGACCTATAGATTTTTCCCTCCCCTGTGCAAAACTATTTTGAATTCCAGAAGTAATATCAGCTGATGTCTTATCAAAGCTCACTGCTTCTTTCATTCAGAAGTACTGTGGGGTTGACATCATTATTCCCAGAATGTGCCGTACTGGAATTGATGGTATTAGAGCCATTGTCCTTTACACTGCGCACATGAAAAGATGCTACAGGGCAGGGACCCTTGACATTGTTGCACACCAGCCTCTGTAGGGATGCAGTGTTGACAATGTTAAAGCCAACACTCCCACCAAAGGTGCTGGGCTTCCAGTACTCTGGCGAGCAAATAGGATTTCCCATCAGGCCTTTAAGGGAGTAGGGGGCACCCATCTCTACCATGGTCTCCCCAAATATACCGTTGGTCCTCGGCTTCTCCACCAGCAGACCTGGGTAGAGCTCCACAGCATCCACATGCCCATACATCTCCTCCAACTCCGCAGCCATCTCCTTTTCCCCTGAGAAATATAGAAAGATGTTGCATTAGTAATTAAGTCTGCCTGCTAAAATTATTTTAGGTACCCAACAAAAGCTGGCTTCTCTCTCAGCTGATGTGGATATGTTTGTTGACACTGATTATGTAGTGATCACCTTTAATGATAATATTGCTGTCTGTTTAGTTTACAGAACAAGTGTTGGTGAGGATTATTCAAGTTTATGAGTGGTTCCATAAATTTTATGAGATTACATTTAATGGATTACAATAGACACGGTGAACAGATCTAATCTAAAACTCCTCAAAATTCAATCAACATCATACCCAAGTAAAGTATCAGCTTTTTGAGAGGAAAACAGCAGGGCTGTGTGAGGCAGAAGAGCTTCTAGGCCAGCCCAGGCACACATCGGTCTGTTTACACCCGGCTTTCAGCCATCTCTAAATGCTTACATGATCTGCAACTAAAGTGCATATCTGTTTGCCTTACTGTAGGACTGAAATGGAGCTTAGTATTGCTCAAATATAAGTTAACGTCAGGCGCTATCTGCCCAAGCTAATTTTATTATTAAAATGACCTTCCATCCATTCTTTACAGTGCTTAATTGAAAAGAGTATACCACAGAATGTCACACATTCTAACCATAATTCAGTTAAGTGGATTACACCAAATTATCACATTATTACAATTGTACACAATAACAATTTGCAGGATAATCTGTGTTTTTGTATTATAGCTGTGATGTTAATGGTGCTACGCTCACCTGTGAGTTCTTCAAAGGAGGTGTATGGTTTCATGGAGAAGCGTTTCCTATAGGCATTAAGGGACTGGTAGCGCATCTGTCTGCTGTTCTCTATGGATTTCAGAGCCACCATCAGCACAGCACCAGGGACATTACGACCTCCAGCAACCTGAAAGTGGAAGAGTGATAAGAGGTAAGTCGACCAGCCTTAAACAATGAGTTTCCCCTTATTTTTTTATTACTGACATTCCCCTCAGAGTGCACACTAAAGTAAAAATACTTTAATCAAATCTGCATAAAATGCAACCATGCCATTGTCATTCATACATTTTTCAGCCTCACTTAAATTCCTCGTTCTTTACCACCCCTTATTGGTTTTCAAATTCTGAGCCTACAGCATATGACCTAATTCCTATGTAGAAAGAGACACACTTACCCGTCCAGCTATCTGCTTGGAAAAGGACTCCACCAGATTGGTGATACCGTGTGTAGTAACTACAGAGGTGTTGAAGACAAACTGAGGGTAGGAGTAGACCCGATCCTGGATGTGGAATGCATCAGGCATCAGCGGGTGCCAGTGGTAAAGGGTGTTAAACTCTGAGGCAATGCGGTTCTGATACTGGAAACGCTCTTTGAAGAGAAGCTCCGGGTCGAACTTAAGCTTGAAGTGGTAACCACTCAGATGCTGTACGTAATCCTCAATGACAATTTTGATTGTTTCACCTACAGCAAGGAGCAAAGGGGGGGGACAATTTATTTTGCTGTTGTTTTGTTACATTATTTATTGATATAGTCTGCTTCATTTTGTCCCACTGGAACCAAATCCCTTTTTTAAAATACAGCATTTAGAATCCTTAATACAGTTAATTTTAAAATATCACTAAGGGATAAGCCCAATTTAAATGGGGCCATTATACAACTGATGCATAGGGTGTATCAATAGTGGAGTGACAACTTTTGGTAGCTAAAAAACTATTACATCTCATAGAAACTGAGTTAAATAAGCAGGATGACCAATGCCAGAACATTTGTACTACTGACTACTGACCAATAAGAATGAGACGAGATGTCTGAAAGAGCCTATCGTCATCCCAATCCGGGTGGACCTCTTTCAAGACATCACAGACGCGGTTATGCTCTCTTAGCCAGATGGTAGCATACATCATGAGACCAGGAACCAGGCCAAAAGCCTCATGGCCCACAGCGAATCGTTGAGACTCTGGAACATGGGGAGGGTAGTGCATGTCCACACCAACCTGCTCCACCGTCGGGGGGTACACTTCTCCTTCCAACACCTACACAGTTGAGACACGAGACAGGCAACTGAAGCTATGACAAAACAACAGCTGTTCATTAATGCTCAACGTTATTTATACTTAAGTTTGGCACCTGAAATTTCAACTTGCCGTCCTTGAAGAGTCGCAGTTTATGTTGCTTCTCAAGGTTTTCGCCATAAATGTGACCAAGGTCCACCTGGAAATTAAACATATAAGTCACATATGCTTACATGCAAGTAGGTTTTTTGTTAACTGAATTTGTCATTTAAAACCAGGTGTTCCATGGCTGTGGTTTAGATGTCATGTGTGCTGTTGCGGTCCTATACAATGTTGTGAAGTTGTTTACACACCCCATGGCCCTTGGCTTTAGTGAAGGCTGGACCCATCTTCTGGTCAGATTTGAAAAACTGATGAGTGAAGTGTTGGGCAAAGAAAGCGAACATAAGGCTGGTGCTCTGAGGGTCTGGGATAAACATTCTTCTGAGCAGGAGCTTCTCTGCTAGCACTTTAGCATCAGGCAGCTCCTTCTTACCTGTAGGGGATGAGTAAGTTGTTTGTCTTTAAATGGTTTACATTTTTATGTTGTAGTTTGACCATATATAAATACAATTAACTAACTTGGTACTTTGTCCACTAACCCAAAAGCAAACCTCATTTATGGAGCAGTGTCAAAGGTTTAGCCTAATCCACCATTGACACATTTCAGTGTTGAAATGTATATCAATGAAACATTCTTTAGCACTCAAACTACAATGGGGAATGTCAGGTGAGCCATTGTTTAAAAAATCTGATAGAACAGGTTTGGAAACATGGAGAGCTTGCTCACCTACAACTCCCATAGGGGTTGGACAGTCCTTGGGCAGAGGAGGGAGGGTGCGTGTGTAGTAAGAGAGGTTGGAGTAAGCTTCCCAGCTTTTATAATCATAGTCCGCATTGAAGGTTGGGGGGCTGTCTATCATATGGGAGCGAGCTAGAGAGAGAACACAACTTAATACCATGAATTAAACAATTAACAGTCAGCAAGCACTAATTATAAACGTAGTTTTGACATTGTAAAACTTTCACAACTATCACTTTGTATAAAACGGGAAGAGAAAATCAAGTCAAAACTATGATGCTATTGAAGTCAACTCACATGTCAGAACATATCTCATGATACTGTCCCTGAGGAATGAAATGCTGTTAATGATATTCCAGAGTCCCTTGTAGTGGGTGAGGAGGTAATGCACTGTGTTGGGGGTCGGCTTTAGAGACATTTTAATCCATGTTAAGAACTCCGCTGTAAAAAGAACAACATAGTAGTCCATTTTATACAAAAAAACATTTACTATTATGTTAATTGGTGTTACATACGACTTAACTTACGTTGTGTACAGTTGTGGCCATAGAATCCAGTACGGGTACAGTCGCACTCATAGCTGTTGGCTTCCATAGCCGTACACACGCCACGGTTTTGACATGGCTGAGAGCAGCAAGGGTTGCCTACATAAATACATTTTGAATAAATTAGTTTGCAGCTAATAAATGGACATAAGGTAAATACAATACTGTGCTCTGATACCTGACAAAATTAATTAAGCCTAAATTAAATACGTTTCTTAACACACTGCAAACATCCCTCAAGACAAATGCATTCACACTCCACTACAGTTGCGTTATTACTAATATTTGTTACCTCCTTCGCAGACAATTATGCCCAGAGACAGAAATAAAAGCGTCGCTATGCTTCTGTTCATTCCAATGACGTTTACCGATACACCGTCTCTAGTTTTGTTTGAAGAACAACTCTGGTTGTGAATGGACCTCGGTTAACGTTTTTATAGGCGAGTGGGTGGAGAGAGAGGAAGGACTGATATAGTCAGCTCGCGTGGCGCCTTCTTTTCACTGACCTTATTTACGTTTATGTGTCGTTAGCAGAAGTGGTGTATTATATTACTTGCGCCACAAATATATTTACTCGAAACTTCCCACGATTTTAGGGAGTTACAACAAGCACACATTCAGATTCCCTGAAACGATTTCTGACAGTAGAAGCACAAAGTCTTCAAATTCATCAGTAGCTGCCGGTGTTCGGCTTCTCTCAGATAATCCCGCTCAGAGAAAGATGTTTCGTGCTAGCGTGGTTGCGTAATGTCTGTGGTGGAGACATGCGAATATCCTCCGGTGGACAGTTCCCTACTGTAAGCATGCCATCTATACTATTGACATCTATGTTATGTAATGTGTATGTAGACATATTTTTTTCGGCTGGGATTGCTGCAACAGCAGGGCCTTTATTAACTGCTGGGGTATTAACAAGTTAATTTTGGAAAACGAGATAAAAGTAAAAGAAAAACTAACTAACCAACTATCACCTTCCGCCAAGAATCATTCATAGATCAACTTTGAAGGCAGACTGTCTACACCAGTGGTCCCCAACCAGGGGTACTAGGACCCCTGGGGGTACTTGTCCTCTCCACAGGGGGTACTTGAAAACCCTCATGACACCATAGGCTTACTAGTGAAATTAACATGAGGGGGTACATCAGGGGTACTCCAAGCAGAGCAAAATTCGGTCGGTGGTACAGTAAGTTGAAAAGGTTGGGAACCACTGGTCTACACGAACTTTTCAGTATTGAACGGGCTCAGTGCTGCCACCTGTTGGGAATGTTCAAGTGGGAAAGCCTGGGGAAAAATATTTGTTTATTTTTAGGCACACGTTATTTCCCAAATTCAGTGTTAAAACTCCATAGATATGGATGAATTGTAGGTACTTTATTAAATAAATATATACGCAAAGAAGTAATTAAATTAAAAGTCAAATTTATCTTAATTGTGTATGTCTACCTTTAAATGATTTATTTTATGTTTGAAGTCATTGTCAAATCTGTTATTATTGAATCTTGAATTTGTCACATTCACCCATCAAAGTTGGAAGAGCTGGCTCCTTAATTATAATGCGTTACATTGCGTTCAATGGGGATGACCATGCTAAAACTGCCTCTGACTTTTTCTATAGAATCAACAAACAAACCCTATACACATTACATTGCACTCAATAGAGTTGTGCCCACTACAGCATGCGCTACAGATTATGCATTTCTAAACAGTAGAAGAAAGAGGTTGCCTGGAATAGATTGCACCATCTTTTGTTTTTGGGCACCTCCCGCTAGGTTACTGTAATCCAAGCAATACGGATTTAGTTCAGTCTGCTGCATTTTTCAATAAAAAATAACAGTTCAGCTGCTAGAAACCCAACAACTCAGTTCAGTGCAATGCAGTATTCTGTAGGCTACATAAAATTCACAATGGGATGTGAAAATGTTTCACTTATTCAGTGAGCTATCTAACCAAAAGAGAAGAAGAAAGGTGTTATTTGTGCTGAGGTAAAAGTGGATTTGGATTGAATATGATATAATTTCATGGTGACTAATGTTCTTTTACTCACAAAGGAATACAATGTATATGAGGGCAAACCCTTTATTTTACCACACCCTATCGTCAAGGTGAGTTTCTGTATTTCTGGAAGAACAGGAAAATGGAATGGATGGAGTTTGAAGTGAAGAGATGAGCGGATGTAGAAGAGACATTAGAAGAATGTGACAAAAGTGTGGGGACAAAATAGAAGGGAGGGGAGAGAGGTTTTTGAATAATTATGTGAATGAAAAAGACAGTGGAATGGATGGAGTTTGCTTTTTGATAGCCATACTAGTCACCCTATCTGATACATTTTTTCTACAGTCATTAATGATGGGTGTATTGTACGGGAATAATGGAATGTGCAGAGTACGAAGTGTTGCTGGATATTTAGGCCACAGCCATATTAAAGTAAGTATACTGTTAGTGCAGATGCTATTTGACTGAATAGCCTTGTTTCAATAAAACAAAAAACAAGAAAAGGAACCTGGCAAGCCTAGTTCTCCCGTCCCGCAATTAGAAGGGCTGAATGTTGGTGTTTCTGTTCTGCAGTTTCCTATGTGGCAGACTGTTTCTTTAACCACTACACTATTTAATCAGCAGGTAGTATTGCACATGGTATGTATGTAGAGATGTGATGTCTGTTTGCTTCTGTATTGTCAAACCAATTATTTGAAACTCCACGTTTCTCGAAAATAGTTCCCTACATTAGCTGACATCCAAACCAACAACAGGTATAACAGGGTTGCTGCACTACATTCAACACACTGAATTTGAAAGAGATTACTGTAGATGGTTATCTGATAGCCATACAGTATCTATTATGAAAACACTGACTCCAATCACTCCATGTCTGGTTATTTTCTTTAGAAAACAATGACAGTTGAATGACAGAACCTTTCTTCTGAACCACTACGCTATGTGAACTACCCTATATAAATCAAAATCGAGAGCAGTTCGTTGGTGGTGCAGTTCGTCTATCGCAATATAACCATAAACAGTTTTACTTTAGGCTTAATATAAATGTATCTAGCTAATGACCAGCAAGGTTTTTGTCTAGTTATACAGCTACACCTATAATGAAAACAATGACTCCAATCACTCCATGGCTGGTTAGTTTCTTTAGAAAACCATGACAGGTGAAGAGGTAACCACTTGCACATACAGCTCCCCAAAATAATAATAGACCACTGCACCTTTTTCTTTTCCCAAAAAGTTGAAAAGGAAATTTTTGAGTGAGGAATGGAAGCGTTCAATTTGCAGTGATTAATTTCAACCCTTCTGTTCCTCACTCAAAATATTTATTTTGGACATTTTTAGAAAGGAAAGAAAAAGGAGCAGTAGTCTCTTAAATTTTTCCAGAGATGTACATATGCTCAATACTTGCTGAGGTAAGAAAAGGCTTGACACATTTGGCAGATCTTTGGGTGGTCTATATCTTTTAGTAGTAGCTAGGTTAATGTTTCAGTCTTCAAAGTAGCCTAATCCTAAATATTTTATCAAATCTTACCCCTTAAAAAAAAATACTACAGAGGTTTGGGTTGACTCTCCTCTGCTGAAATGCCAAGCTATAAACACACAGCAAGTCAGAAAATATGCAAATAAGGGGAAATCTCTGACAAATTTGACAGAAGTAACATCCGTTTTTGCTGACCATAACCAACAGTAGTCCCGAGGAACAAATTAGCAATTTTCTATTGTTACATTTCCTTGCAGTTAAACCAGAATAAATATCTTAAATGGGCTATCTTAATAAAGGGACTCCCTTGAAAAGAGAGTGAGCATCACAACACATCTTAAAAGCTGTCCAACTTTTGCGGATAATTTGCAGTACACAAATTTGCGGTACATCTCACATGTCATTAATTAAAGCCCCCTCTAATACAACAGGTAAACCAGAACTATGAAACATTTAATATACGGTTGACGATACACAGAAAGGTTGTTTCTATGGCAGTATAATAGGCTAGTTTGTGTTATTTCTTCTGCCATAAAGTAAACATATCTATGTATTGCCAACCTTATATTTAATTAATGAATGTCTTTATAGTAGGATGCGCTTTCATTAAAAAAGCCACTTTGATGTTGGGAGTGAGGCCCAATGAGGCAGGCAGACTGGACTAACATCAAGGTTAAGAAATTATATATATTTTAAGGGTGTCTGAAAGATTACAAGATTCTTCCAGGCCTGAATATGGTAAATGTATTGTAATAATTACAATTTACAGCTAAGCACAATATATAAATGTTTTGACCCCTCTAACCTGTTGTTTTTATGTTGTTTGGGGCCGTCCAAATCTTAATTTGGGGGGTGTCAAACCTCCAACCCACCCTGTAATTCAAACTCTGCTTTAGGCTTACTATAATGTTGTCTATATAATCCTAATTTGTTTTGTCCATGACAAGGATCACACTCCTTCTGACTAGGTGGTAGTCTGCGTCTCTAAACCACTGCGCTATCACTAACTCTAGGTCGTACATTAATTCTTTTATAGTCTTTATCTGATACATATTTTTCATTGTTTAAAAAAAATATACAACCACTACAAAATGGACATTGATTAATTGCAGTATTTTATGAATTATCAACACAGCATATTCTTTGGAAATGCAAGCTTTTACTTTGAAAGTGACATTACCATACCAAAGTGCTATCGTCGTCTTGCTGCTACAACAACCAGAACGAAAGCAGCGGTGACTTGCGTACCTATGCGTGTCTTTTGATAAAGGATTTGAAACATCTGGAGGTTGGTTCATTGGGTAAATAGACATTTCTAAGATTCGTATAGCATATTCTAAACTCATGGGACCTATTTTTAGGTCAGATAATTAAGATGTTAACAATTGCGCCACGTTTGACGTTTCGATATGTCCCACCCCTCAAAGGTTCAGACTTCCTAAATTACTGCTGAATGTGGATTACTTTCGGAGAGACTACGTTTAGCACCTCCTGCTCATCGCATACAGTGGTACCATTCCTCTACGTGGAGTGACATCTTTTCAAAAATTATGAGTTGATATTACTACTGCACTCAAGGTATGTAGATACAAATGTTGTTCCTCAACGCTGCATGTTTGTTACAATACAAAAACTTAAAGTCCTGTATGATGGCAATGGCATAGGGCCTACAAATTCAACTGTGACTACTTTGCGCAGTGGTGTTTCGAGGGTTTTGTCAGATCTTTACGTGGAAGTCAAGTTCAATGACGCTGCCGCAGAGAACTACTTCATTCGATAAGTATTCTGTAATAACTTGCTTTAAAAATATACATTTTTTTCTACACAAAAAATAGGCAACGTTTGTTTTTAAAGGTTGTTTAAAAAGTGATGGACGGCTTTTGAATTTATGGAATTCATAAAATGATTGCCTACTAAAGATATTTGGAATACGAAGTGTATTTCTGGCCCCAAACCAATTGTACGCGAGACTAATCGAGCAGGTTAAAGGGACATTTCTTACATCTTTAAATGCAACCTTGTTTTTGACTGAGCTGTTTTGTTGCAGGTAAAATTGTCATCACTGGTGCTGCTAATGTCTACAATGTTTTCTAAAATATGTCTTTACAAGATGTTATAAAACACTCAAAACAAAGTAATATTACGACATCTTTTTGTGGATGATGTCTTCTCTATTGTTTTACTCCACTCCACTACAACAATAGAGAAAACAAATATGGATTTTTGGTTGTAGAATTCCAGACAATGTTGTTCAGAGACATTTCCTCAATTAGATTTTGATGTATGAGTGTGTTTGGATTTTGTGTTAATAAACAAAGCACAGAAAGAGTGAAAATAAGGACCACGTGAACATAGCTGGACTTCCCCTTTAATATAATACATTTGCCCCTAAATGCAAATGTTTGATGGTTAACAAGTATCTTTTCCAGCTAATGTAAGACTATGTATGGTTTACGACATACCATAAAGTGCTTATTCAGATACGCAGCATTAAACCCTAAAGAGGAAGCTACTACAAGGAATTGATGCAGAGTGGCTAGGAAAATTTCCGTATTAGGGTCAGAACATGTGAAGAAATCTAGAGAGGATGAGGGGTAGTCTATTAGGGGTGGTCCCTCCTCTTTTGGTAGTGCTGGGAAAGATCACCTTTTCTGTCCACATCAATATTTTTGCATGCTCAGATGACTAGAGGGTTAATAAATACAGATGGGCTATGTACAGGCTTTAGACACTGTGGCCCTGTCCAAAGGGTTGGGGGGTGATATAGTAGCTAAGAGGCGTCCTTCCCTGGGTGTTGGGCTAGAGGGCAGTCCTTCCAGTGGAATGCTTGAACTCCAGACTATAGTTAATCATGAAGAAATTAGTCTTCTGTAAAGACTAAAAGATTCTCTAACATTAATTATCAGTTCATTCTACAATCATGAAGTTCTATGGATGAAAGCTATTTGTTTAGAAATTCTTGGTAGTTGTCCTCCAGTATGACATGGACTTGTCCTCCAGTAAGGAGGACTGCCCCTTGTGACCATAGAGGTATGAATGGCACGGCCAATTCAGAGAGACAAGGAGAACAAGTCCAGGTCATGCTTTGTAGGTTTATGTAACAGGCAGGCAGTGTTGAGAGGCTTGTACTGGAGTAATGTGATCACTTTTGGGGTTCCTTGTCAAAATTCTCACAGCAAAATGAAGCATTAATCTATCTTTATATAATCTTATTAGATTATTCCAAAAGAAGAGCATTGCAATTGTCTACTTTTGAAGTAACAAAACATGGATTAGCATGTCTGAACATTTTTCAACAACAAGTACAGTCCCCTACAAATGTATTGGTATGGTAAAGGCAAATTCCTTTGTTTTTGTTGTTCACTGAAGACATTTTGGTTTAAGATCAAAAGAGTATGAGACAAGAGTTCAGAATTTCAGCTTTTATTTATTTCCTGGTATTAATATCTAGATGTGTTAAACAACTCAGGACAGACCAGCCTTTGTTTGAACCCACCCATTTTTCAAGTGAGCAAAAGTATTGGAAGATGTGACTGACAGATGTTCCTTGTTGCCCAGGTGTTGCCTTTTAGGTAGATTGTTCAAACATTGAATAGCTCTGCATGACTAGTCTAAGTTTCCATCCTTGGTTTAAACCTATAAAGACTGAATTTCCTGTTAAAGAGGATACATCGACATGAAGACCATAGAGCTGTCTATGGGAGAAAAGCAAGCCATTGTCAACTTGAGAAAATAAGGAAAATCGGATTTGCCATTGGACGTACATTGGGCATAGCAAGCACAACAATTTGGAATATCCTGAAAATAAACTACTGGTGTACTGAGCAACAGACGTCGAACAGGTCAGCCAAGGAAAACAACAGTAGTTGATGGCAGAAATATTGTGAGAGCTGTCAAGAAAACCCCCAAAACATCAGTAAGTGACATCACCAACGACCTCCACAGTGCAGGGGTGAAGGTATCACAATCCACTGTTCGAAGAAGACTGAGAGCAGAAATATAGAGGCCACACCACAAGATTCAAACCAGTAAGAATTGGAAGGTCAGATTGAAATTTGCAAAGAAGTACAGAGATGAGATGCAAAAGTTCTGGAACACAATCTTATGGACTGATGAGACCAAGATTAATCTCTACCAAAGTGATGGAAAGGCCAACGTGTGGAGAGAATGGAACTGCTTATGATCCGAAGCATACAAGCTCATCTGTGAAGCATGGTGGATGTAATGTCATGGATTGGGCGTGCATGGCTGCTTCTGGAACAGGCTCATTTATATTTATTGATGATGTGACTGATGATGGTAGCAGCAGAATGAATTCAGAAGTGTTCAGAAACATTAGGTCTGCCAATTTACGGAGAAATGTGTTGAAACAAATCGGGAGGAAATTTATCATGCAGCAGGACAATGACCCAAAGCACACTGCCAACGAAGCAAAGGATTTCATCAGTGGAAAAAAGTGGAAGGTTTTAGACCAGCCAAGTCAATCATCTGACCTTAACCTAATAGAGCATGTATTTCACCTCCTTAAGAGGAGAATGAAGGGAGAAACAACCTGAAACAAACAAGAACTGAAAGAATCGGTGGTAAAAGCCTGGAATAGCATCACAAATGAAGAATGCAACAGTTTGGTGATGTCGATGGATCGCAGACTTGAGGCAGTTATTGCAAGCAAGGGTTATGCCGCCAAATATTAAATGTTATTTGCTTAAAGATTATTTGTTCCATTACTTTTGCTCAACTAAAAATGCTGTGGTCTAATACAAACGGCGATATGTCTTAAGTTTAACACATCTAGATGTAAATACCAGGAAATAAAAGCTGAAATTCTGAGGAATTTGCCTGGCCGTTCCAATACTTTTGGAGTGGACTGTATAACATTTTCTTTATATTATTTTGAAGGATGGTCAACACAGAGTTCAACATGGGACCCAATGTATACAAAACTGTGTTGTCTGCATAATGATGGATAAGGTTATCACCGGCATAAAGTGCACATTTGTTGACGTATACAGAGAACACGGTCAGCCCAAGAATCCAACCCATCGTCACAGCTGGAGGTTTAGGCAGCAGACCCTTAGATTTTACTCAGAGGATGTTGAGTTTTGAGTAGAATTTGATGGATAACGGAGTTGTTATATTATAATTGTCGACAAAATTGTAATTTGCTAAATATTACTTGACAGAACAACATTTTGGTCAGGCTGCACTGCAAAACTATTTTTAACGCATCAAACATCAACATTTAAAAATGTATATGCATCAAATACTTTGTTATTTGGTGATCAGGTCAAATTGTAACATTATTCAATGCTGTACAGCATTTTACTACATATGTTCTTGAACCATTTGGTTTTCTGAAAATTAAAATACATTTTAAATAGAAATGTTATCTTTCATAATTACATCTACCATGGTTACAGGCCTAACAATGCTACCAACTGAATAAGGCCTATTATTGCTGCATCTTGCAATGTCAAAAGTGTTTTTCTCTTAATTATGTTAAATTAATTTATCAGTGTATCTAAATTTGAAGTGAAATTACCACATTAAATATCAGTCTGTTCAGGTGGGATTTGTAGATGTGGTCTTGCTATATTAGGCCAATGACTTTTCACAATGCTATTGTCTGTATGTACATTTTATATCTTATTGTGAAGTCTGCATAATTGGGCACATTTTACCTGCTAAAAGAGACTTAGGGATATAAATGAAAATTTGTTTTGGAATGGTCTCACAATAATGTATTAGAAATATGAAACCACGTAGTAATACTGCACTGGGACTTGACATTTATATTAATTTATATGGAAAAACATGAAGTTGAATAACCATTATTCTTATTTGATTCCATTCCAGTAACAATGCCTCCAATTATTTAGCACATTGGCATGGCTTTCCTTAATTTCCGTGGCAGCTATAAAACCAGACGCCCACTCAGTGATGGCAAAATGTCAAACTCCTTCTGGGTCGGTGTTGCTGTCCGACCTACTCAGCTCTTGTTGCTTTTGGATCATTCAGAAACAGTGCACATGAAGGTCACCATGCCGTAGCCATTACTAGCTCATTCAGGACTTGGACCAACTGTTCAAACTACGTGACCGGCACTGCAAACACACGCCACTACGTGCACAGCAATGCTACGCTTTGTTGAATGACTAAGGAGAGTGTTAGAGCCCCACTGAGCTTGTCATTTACAGTAATACAGTACACAAACACACAAAAAATTATGAGACTGTTTGCATCTTGCACTTCACTGTGAATTACACTTCACACACACTCACTCTCACGCACACAGAGGCCTATCTCAGTCCTGTGGCTTTAGCACACTTCCCATCTCCCCGGTCCTCCACTTCAATGCTACAGCTGTTAAGCAGTTGGTTATTTCAGGGCATTCTATTAATATTTGCATTATAGTTGTTGCACTGTCTAGCACCAGCAATATATTTTTGTTTTGCTTCGTCTGCCATATGTTATAGCTTTATTTGCAAGCCATGCCTAAACATAATGACAATCTGTGTGTCTCTAGTATATTAATGCTACCTACAATCCGTGGAGGATCTTTGTGAGTGCAAGGACATATCTGGAGACTGGAGAGAGGCTTGCACCAACTCTTCCATTAGCCAAACATGTCTTCCATTGATCCCTACCAGTACATTATTGTAAGTATACACATTGCAATCAAAATCTTTTGTGTTTAAAATACTGTATTTTTTACTTAGAACTCCAACGACGGGATGTTTGCTTGTATACTAAGCCCCACAGTTGAACCAATACTCTGTCTCTAAGTAGTTTTAGGCAGATGTTGTAGTCCAAGTGTGATAGATTTGAACGTGTCTTCAGAAGTGTGAATGGGCTCACAGGCTGTGTTTTGTCTTGATGTTTGTCTTGATGTTTGTGTGCAGGTGGAGCAGCAGTTCTCTCACAAATTCAGAGTGAAGGTGACGCGAGCTAGCAATGTCACTAAGGGAGCGCTAGGTGACTTGTGTGAGTCTGACAACAACTGTTATTTTCCATGACCTAGTTGACATGTTATCAATCTCACATCCTCCAACATGAAACACATTAAAGAGTGTTCATATTCATATATATTAGAGCAGAATGTATGTTGTATGGAATTGATGTAACCTTGGGAAAGTCTACGTTTGAGGATTATTCTGTTTCTGACATCCTCAGACAAGTAGATGGTCTTCAACATCAATGGTACAGGATGCAGAATGTTCTGGTTTGTTGTTCTCAAACCCTATTGAGTGACATTTTATATCCAGTAGGCACCTCAACTTAATAAAGATATATGAATAACCCTGTTAAGGAGGATCACATGCCTTTAACCTAATTATTTAGAATTTGCTAGGATTTCCATCAGTTATCTAAGACAACAATAAGATATCGTTTTGTGACTTTAACCTGTGTAGTTGTGATAAACACATTTTTTCCTAATTTCTACATTTATGATTTCCATTTCTATTCTACTTCCATTGTATCACAAGGTGTACACTTACAATATACATACCATTCAAAAATGTGGGGTTACTAACACATTTCTTTGCTTTCAAATGAAAGGCTAACCCTTTTTCCATTAAATTGACATCAAATTGACCAGAACTGGCTTTCTTTAGACTGGTTGAGTATCTGGAGCATCAGAAATTGTGGATTGTATTGCAGGCTCAAAATGGCCAGAAACAAAAAAAAAATATTTTGATAAATCTAAACTTGTTCTGAGAAATGAAGGCAATTCCATGTGAGAAATTCCCAAGACACTGAAAAGCTCATTCAGTGCAATTCCCTGTGCTAATCCCTTCACAGAAAAGTGCAAACTGTCTCTAACCATAATAGGAGGTATGGGAGGCCCTGATGCACAACTGAGCATGAGAACGAATACATTAGTGTCTAGTTTGAGAAACAGATGCCATCACAGGACATCAACTGGCAGCTTCAGTAAATAGTACCCACCCAACACGAGTCTCAATGTCGACAGTGAAGAGGCGACCTCAAAAAAGCCATGTCTAAGACTGGCCACTAAAAGTAAAAAGATTAAAATGGACAAAAGAACCTATAGGCATTGGACAGGGGAAGATGGGGGGGGGGGGGAGGAATGGACAGCCGAATCAAAACATTTTAAAGTGTTTCGATCACAAAGAACAACATTTGTGAGATGCAGACCACATGAAAAGATGCTGGAGTTGTGCTTGATGCCATCTGTCTTGCATGGTGGAGACAATGTGATGGTCTGGGAGTGCTTTGGTGGTGGCAAAGTGGGCGATTTGTACAGGGAAAAAGGGATTTTGAAGAAAGGCCATTACTTTATTTTGCAACGCCATGCCATACTCTGGGAACAGCACTTGATTCATGTTAATTTACTTCTACAAGATGATCCAAAGCGCAGCAACAAACTATGCAAGAAAAAAGCAGTCAGCTGGTATTCTGTCCGTAATGGAGTGGCCAGCACAGTCACCGGATCTCAGCCCTGTTGAGCTGTTGTGGGAGCAACCTGACCGTATGGTTAATGGGAATTGTCCAACTTGTCAGAGTTGTTTCAGGAAGCGTGGGGTGAAATCTCTTCAGATTCCCTTAAATGGTCAACTAGAATGCCAAATGTCTGCAAGGTCTTAATTGCTGTAAATGGATGATTCTTCAACAAGAACCTTGTCCATTTCTGTTTTCAAATAATTTTGCTATATTTACAATTCAGACTAATTTCATGTTTGTTTTCATGGAACACAAAACATTTCTAAATAACCCCAAACTTTTGAATGGTAGTGTATGTACTTTATGTAACAAGCATTTGCGTGTTTTTTGTCTACAGTGGACACTCCAGATCCCTATGTGGAGTTGTTCATCCCCACCTCCCCTGAGAGCAGAAAACGAACACGGCACATAGACAACAACATCAACCCAGAATGGAACGAGACCTTCAACTTCATACTGGACCCAAACCAGGAGAATGTTCTTGAGGTGAGGAATAGAAGTGTCAGTTCAACACTTATCAGCACCATTAATTTTAAGTCATATCAGTTGAACTCCCAGTTAGGTCAGTGTTATGTGGAAGCTGATGCCTGTAGCTTATTGCTTGGTGCTGTGCCCAATCAGATCATCTTAATGGACGCCAATTATGTGATGGATGAGAAACTAGGAACTGCATCGTACAACATCTCCAAGATGTTGAAAACCGGACAGACGGTGACAGTGGGTTTCCTTATCGGCAAAGTAAGACCCTTATACCTTTACTCTATAATTAGTAGCAACAATATTCTGAAGGGAAGAATGAGCCTGAAATTCATTCGCTCTCACCTGACTAATTGTCTATTATGTAATGGTTTCTCATCTATCAGAGTAAGGTCGGAAAACTCTCACCCCTTATCTTACAGTTTTTATTTGCTCTTCCTCCTCACTGTAACCTCTACAAACCAATAGCCCCAAGAGGCAAGGACACTTAAATGATGTCACTGCTTGCGTCCTGTAAAGACTGACCTCATGCAGTCCATGTGGCATCGTATCAAGTTCAGTACACAAAGTAACTGTGTCACCAAAGTAACCAGAGCATTACTTGGTGACATGCTGTGTCACCAAGTAATGCATGGTCAAATAATATTTTTATAGATTGTTAAACTGCGAAAAAAATAGCATTTTGTCATGTGACATATACAAATGTTTCTGTATTCCATAGGTAGATATCGACAGTTATTATAAGCAAAATACAATGACAGGATTCTTAGCCTCGGCTAGTGGCATGCTACAGTCTTAACAAAGCCTGAGAAAATTCCTCAACCTGGCTATTTTGTAATTGCATGGCCAATAAGACATTGTTGAGACAAGTCCAACAGCTCTATTAAACAAGGCCAACCATTTCAAGAAATCTGTAAATCCACAGTTGTTGCTACAATCCATAACTCAATTCACTCCACTGTCACACAACTGTCAAACAGCAAGGTCAGAAAATGTGGAGAAACTTAGGCAACAGCTTGTTATTTGCTCTAAAATGTTAGATTTTTCTAATTAGATATTCCCACCTATTGCAAGTAAAAAAAAATTTGCTTGATCCTACAGTCATTCAGAAATTCTGCTCCCTATATAGTTTTATGGCAGATACCTAATGCTTGGATTTTCATGACTCAACCCAGCTGACCTGCATGTATAATTGCTCCTGAGAAAAACAAACAAAATGCAGATTAGATATTTTATTTGAAAATTGTTTTAGAATATGATCCTGTCATCCTGTTTAT
>JACXGJ010004556.1:0-44517 GCA_016801105.1 Esox niger
TTATCTAATTATTCCTGAGGGCACTGTATGTACACTTCTACATGAGACAACAGTAGCATTAAGACATTTGATCTGTTGTTGGTAGGATATTCCAGGTTGTTATATCTGTGGCCAACAAGTGAGTGTAGAATTGCAATATTGAATTGCAGGAAAATAGGTTTTAAAATGAAAACATTGCCTGGGTAGGACCTGAAACTACTTGGTGCCACCCCCCAATATGTCAATCAGCATTTTCCCCTATATATTCTGTTGGTCTTAATTTCTGTGCTTTACATGCCCTGCTGACTATCTATCCTCATGTAGAAATAAGCTGTGCATTGGGAATTAAGGCCAGCTTTAATGGTTCCATAGGTTCTCATAGTGTAGATGACCTCATGCTGCTTAATGAGTACCTCTTCCTCAACTGTCCAAGAGAAACCATGAGCTTCAAACCAGTGGTCCTCTGATTAGAAGCACACCTGAATGTATTTCTTATCCACCTTTGTGGTGGACATGTTAGGCTGACAAGTACGTTTCACACATCTCAGTGTGCTATATTAGCATACTGACGCCATCCCTCACACCCCATCTATTTAGGTTGTGGTTGTTGTTCGACTATTTTACAGGCAATGAATAAAAAAGCATTTGCTGGAATGGTTGAATCTAGGACAACGCAATTTGACAATCTCTGATATACTCCTAGTAGAGATTAAAGCCAGACGGAGCAGTAAAAGTTGAACGTTTTTGCTGAACTGCAAAAGAAGAGTTTTGGGTACCCCTTGGGATCTATAAAAGCCCCAGCCACAGTAAATGAAGTGCGAGTGTATTTCACTGCCTCTGTTGGGGTGGTGGCTGCGTTTGGGTTTTCACAAAAAAGCAACATATGAAAGGATCCTGGGAAATATAGAAGAGGAGTGTGATAGACTCTCTTCTGGGCTCTAGGACTCCTTCAACCTCCAAGATACCATCCAATCACATTATTTGCTGTGCTGTGTCAGTGGGCCACGCACATAATTTGTTATGTAATTATGTGCTCCCCCACTGGCTTATCAATCATATTACCTATACAAACAACAATTGGTTATTCAACGCTCTTTAACAACAGTCCATATTACACCAAGTCCACTTGCAGGGTTTAGCATCAGCAGTCCTCACACATTTACACTTCAGAATTCCTGTGGTGCGTTTTGAGTCTATTGGAACCCACTTTCTTGTTCAAATACTTCAAGTACTTTAACTCAGAGACCCATGCTCCTAAAGAAAGTGTCAGTCTCAACTTGACAGAAAGAGGAGGACTTGTCTCACTGGAGAGTAAAGCAGTAAGGCACACGTGTGTGTCTGTGTGTGTGTGTGTGTGTGTGTGTGTGTGTACTGTACATGCGCAAATGCCTGTATGTTCCCTTCCTGCAGGCTTTTTAACAGATAAGGATTTTGATGGAGTTTGAAAATATCCAGACCTACAACTAGAACAACAGCCGACAAAGCAGCACAGTCTTTCTCCCTGTAGTCCTGTGATCCGGGTGTCAGCTCTGCCAATCCCTTTGTTCATCGAACAAGTCTTTCTACAGAGATTGTCAATGAAACTTAATGTCTGAGCTATAGCGAGGCAGGCAGTCAAAGTTCTTCTCATCTGTCAGACTGAGCTTTTAGTCTCTTGGCCTGTAATCATTGCAAGGCTGTAGGGGAATTGCTGTAGCAATGTTGTCTTCAACTGTACTGTATAAAATCATTCTTTATCCTATACACGGGGCAGACAATGTTTGCTTGAAAGTGGACCAGAACACAATTCATTATAGTAATTATGAAAGAAATATTTGTACGCTGCAAATTAACCACAGCTAAACCGAAAAGAGATTTAATTAAAATTAGAATAATTTAAAAACCTTAATTACATTGAGACATATTCGCAAAATGTCACATTGTATTTATGAGAATATTTGGGAACTGATTAAATTAATATAATTTTGCTAAACGTGTGGTAATTTTATAATATTATTTATTCAATCTAGACATACAGTTATTCTACCTTAATTACCGTGGGCTTAAAGTGTTTCAACTGAATCCATTACATACAATCTATGCCCCACTAACCCTTACAGTATACAGTAATTCCAGTTACAGGGTTGAGTCTGGCTGCCTGGAAGAGGAGCTGAATTTGCAGTAACCGAAGCTGTTCTGGTTTCTGTGGGCCTGTCAGCAAGTTGACCAAGCTGTCTGCAGCCAGTCGGTTACAGGAGATGGCCTGTAATCCAGCAAGAGAACATGGAGGAGATAAATCACAGATGTTATCAGGTGAAAAGTGGGGCCGCGGCGCTCCTTCACTCAAACTCTTAGCGGATCAGAGGAGCCGTCTGGCCTGGTTCCTCTGAGATGCCCTGGCCTGATAACTAAATGCTCCGAAGTAGCAGACAGAGGGCACGCTGCAGTAGTGATGAAATGCTACACGGCACCGCTACTGCTGGCTACATCTGTCTGAAATTGATGGTCAGAACATCTGAGCTGTATTTATCCTGGATCTCTGCAGACACACATCACATGCAACAGAGCGGGAGAGAAGGAGAGATGACACAAGCTTTAGGAAACCCACGTACGGCTGACAGATGGTTCACCTGACCCTGTCATATAGCTGCCATAACGCTTCAAAAACACAAAATAATGTTGCGCCGTACTGGATTAATAAAATCTGCCAGGTTGCCCAGCATTTAAAAAGTCTGACCAGTGCCGAAAATCTTGCTTTATCAAACCTCAGAGCCGACAAGGACAAAACCCTATCACTGTGTCCCTAAACAATGCCGTTAACCCTAATTGCTCCCAGGTTGTTACTGATAATGAGAATGTGGTCACAATTAACCGAGAAAGTAAGGATACAACATATAACCTCGTTCGTGGTCTGTCATCTGCTTGATGATGTAGAATGTGTGATTTATGGCCAAATAAATATCTAATTCTGGGAGTTGGATCCAGATCTGTGATAGACTGTAGCATGACGTTGTTGGCGGTGAGGCAGTATGAGCCCTTGGACTAATAGAATGTCGCTGTGTCCATCTGTGAGTCCATCTGGCGTGATATGGTGTGTTGACAGGGTCCCACTATAAGAGGCTTCACCATCGATTACCAAGATTATACACATAACATGACCTGACACGGGGTAGCATCCATAGACTATCATAACAGGGTATATTTGATTGCCACAAAGCTGTTCAAATATCACAGGGAAATAGAAAACAGAGGTGCTTCCTAACGTGTAGCAGTAAGTGAAAGCCTTAGTTGAAGTATGTTTTATATGGGGTGTGTTTTTGATAAGATACCTCTGCAGGCTGTATGTCTGCAGGCTACATGCTAGGATGATTTGCTCCAGTATTTAAATCTCAATATCTATATTATATCTCCAAGGATGAAAGTCTGCAAATGACTAAATGCTGGGCGAAATGCCTAGCAAATTGTAAGGTATGGCCATTCCATACTTGTGTATGATGAGCAATATCGATTATGGCCATACCCATTATGTCCGTGAAGTACAGGGTTTATCTTTCCTCTCTGGAATTGATCATGTATGGGTTTTAGGTGAGGTAGTGAAATACAATAACAGGATGAAGTTTTAGCTTGGAGACCTTACCTAGATCAATAACAACAAACATATTATCTTTCATGTTTAATAACTGGATTGTTTTAAATGTTTTTCTTCATATTGAAATGGGCAACATACTACAAGTATACAGTATATGCTGGAGTATAGCAGCATGCCTCTTTCTGCCATGGTCGATAACAATATGGGCCGCCAATTAGGGTCATTCCTCGAAGGCCTTGGGAAAGTTCACAACAGCAGTTCCATATTTTTACCGAAATGCCGCTTACATGGTCCAGAGAACGAGCTATAACCCATTTTTTTGTCACAGTAAGGGGAAAGGACAGTGAAACGGGAGCTCAATCCGTGGGCGGGAAAAGTTACTCTGTGATGACATCGTGCCTGTCATCCTGTCAGGAAATGTGGGCTGTTAGCAGTGGGATATATTGGTGTAATGAGGTAACGGAGAACAGGAGCAGAATGAAAGTGTCACAGCGAGTCCTTTCACCTTTCACACAGCCAACACCACTTGGATGCCAGAAACACTGCGAACCTGATTAGATGGGATGGAATTAAACAAGATAGCAGATGCACAAGCAGTTGTGTGGTGGTTATGAATCATATTTGTGTGTGTGTGTGTGTGTGTGTGTGTGTTGATGTGGAATTAAATAAACTGACATTGCAACCACATGACAAGAGACTAACAGAAAGGGCAGCACCATAGAAAGAGCTGTTTGGATAGAAAGTAATTTTTGTTTATGTTGTCAGTCTTGCCCATAGTTACACTACCTGCAAATTCTTTGATTTCATATAGGTTCAATAAATATATATGTAAGGACCATAAGTGGTTTCAAATGTTCATTATGTGCCAGTTTGAAGAAGTGGCTATTTAAATTAAACATTTAATCTAGATTCCATTGACCTTTTGTTTCACATTATGCAATTGTTTATGTGCTTCAGTTCAGTTCAAATTTGATTTGTTTTGTACGGTGCATGTTGTGAAAGTGTCTTGGCTGGTGTGGATTCCTGGGTGAGCTTTTGTGTGGCCTGACCGTGCTTCAGCAGGAGTGTGAAGAACAGCCAGGTCTCCAAAATGGTGCAGTATTATCTCTGCCTCACAGAAGAGAAGCAAGGAGGCAGGAATCAGATAGCAGCTCTAGGTCCACTGCCCTGGAGCTACCTGCCATCTACACTCCTGCAACATCCACAATCTACGTAGCAGCATCACTCCCATCCCAGAGATCACTGGACATTTTCTATCACTCTTTAGCCTGGCACCTGTCATATGATACTCATAGGTAATATATCCTGCATAGTTGTTTGCCAAACCTTTTTGGAATTATTGAAGACAGAGGGGTTACTTCTAGCAAGGACAGAAATTTGGTCGGGGTTGGGGGGCTGCTTGCCGGGGGTCTGGAGTTATGCCTCCATAATTGTTATGCATAAAGCTAATTTAATTAATTCCTACAAATATATATATATATTCAACTTATGGCCCTTCTAGACAGTTATATTTAGTTAAATGCTAGAAAGGTCAAATCAATATTTTGTTGCAGATTTGACCAAAGCCTACCCCATTTACAACTAAAGTACATAATAAGTAAGTAAATGAAGCAATGTCCTAATACTTTAACATTAAATGACTGATTTGTGGTGTATAAAGTAGAAATGCATTTGATTTCAATATACATGTTATACATTTTTATTATTTCAAATTACAAAACAAGGCAAGCCTATTTGGGCTGGCCCGTGATTAGAAGAGATAAATGTTGATACCCTCGATGGATTCAAACCGGGGTCTCTCATGTGACAGTCTACCACTACCCCACTAAGCTACATGATCAATGTCAGTATAGCGTCTCAACATGAGATCATTTTGGTCATGATTAACATCATGCTAAGTTTAAATATGTCACTAGACACTGTTAAGCATTGTGTTAAACTGAATAACATGTCTTCTTAAGTTGACTTATTCCACAAATAGCATCTGTGAACTGTATGGCTTTTGCCACTGGCCGTTTTAACAGCTTATTAGCCAGAATTAGGCTTACTAGTATCTACTAACTTATTACATTACTTGGAGTAGTCACAAGAATTGAGCAATTGCTAGCGAGACTGAAGATTAACTTTATACCACCAAAGTTATTTCATTTCATGGCTTTCATTTTTCATTCATGAATGTCATTGAAACAATTACTGTCAATATAGGTGATGATAACTGACTTTTTCGTGAAGTGAAAAGACAAGAGAGTCGTGGGAACCCCTCCACTTTTACCGTGCAAGGGCTTGTGATCTATATTACACCAAAAACTACTTTGAAAATCCACCAGAAATAGTTGCAATATAATCATAAACAGTTTTATTCTAGTTTACTATAGGTTTACTATGGCTTAGCTAGGGAAAGTTGTAGCCAGGAACATTTTTGTCTATCCTGAACAAATCCTAATATTTGTTCTGACTGTGGTGAGGCTCCACGGGTCCTTTGCATGGTTATCCGCATCTCTAACCACTACGCTATTTAAGAAAGGGTATGTTATTTTCTTAATGCAGACCAATCATTAATGTCAACCAAATCAAGGGTGAATACTGTCATTATTAGCATAATTCTTTTCCACAATACTATATAAAATTGGTGCATCGTCCCATGCTTTTATATCCAGTGAATGTGAGGGTCCATGCTCCAGGAAAACCACAAAAACAATCGGTACCTGGGTGGTGCAGTTGGGAATCCAGTGCATTTTTCTGAGAGACCTCCTCGGACCTGGAAAGCACCAGCTGTCACACTTTCTGATAAGGGTACATGAACTACCATTAACAAATACAGTAGTTAACATGAACAAGTGATTAACTATGACATGAACAAACAGTTAGTAATGATAACCCTTAATTTATTAATGATTTACAAATGTGTTAACTAACAGTGTGTAGTGTCATTTGTTAATGTTGTTTAATGTTGACACAGAACATAATCTCATGTCAGTTTGTACTGTAATTGTCTAATGTTGGTGTAGGACATGCATTCATACAGCTAGTTGTCTGCATGAACCTCCGACCTCCTGCCCGTCTCCGACTACTCTGCCTGCTACCTGTCTGTACCTCTGCCGCCAGCTCGCGCACCGCCCTCCTGCCCGTCCTCGACTACTCTGCCTGCCACCGGTCTGTTCCTCTACCGCCACTCCTTGTACCGATCCTCTGCCCAACCCTGACTACTCTGCCTTTTACCTATCGGTGTCTCTCTGCCGCCAGCCCGTTTACCGATCGCCTGTCAGGCCACAATTACTCTGCCACTTCCACTCCCTCTTCCAATCCGCTCTTGGGTTCCAACCCACAACAGTGACAAAGTATTATACTGTATTCATAAGATAATCCAATTTGTTAATATGATTACAGTGCGGCAACCATTATTACTAAGGTAGGCTGACTAGTTGCATCTTGACACGCACAAAATATGTGGTCGCATTATTGGTTATGTATTGTTAGGAATGGGGATACATTGCTTATATTAAAGGACACTTACTATGGTTGGCCAATAGGGGGCAGAGAGATGTGGGACTGAATACGGTGGGAACAAACACCTGCACGTTCGTGTAACTTGAAGGTAAAGCCATATTTTCTTTCTCATAATTTATCCTGTTTTGTAGGTCGGTAATGCGACAAAGTACACTGGAAATTTAGATACTTGCCTGTTAAAGTGTATGTAGAGGGTTGGAAAAGCATAGTAGTTTTATAACTTTGAACTAGATAGAAAACCCATATTCAACATAAAATGCCATGCTGGTGGTGCTTTTATTGAAAACAATGTTTTTTTTCTAAAACAACACAAACTACAAACTAATGACCCATTGGTAGCTATAAATCCTTAATAACTGATAAGTCACCATTAGTTAGTTATTTTGTGTCCCCTTAAGTAAAGTGATGAATTATCAGACATTAATAATCACTATCTAACTACTGTTTCAACATGAACAAATATCCATGAAAGATGAGATAGTATAGATACTAGGATGAGATATAGAGACCATGAATATGGAAATACATAATGATTTCAAAGTACATAATTCTACTTTCCGACAGATGATCAACAAATGGAGAAAAATTCCAGACCACTGGCGATTGACATACAGGATAGGTCATCCAAACTCAGGCAAAGAGCTGAATGAAAGGTGCTCACCCTAATGTATACAGACATTATGTTTTGGGGCTGCTTTGCAGTTTGACGCCCAGGCCAACTTGCCATGAATGCCATATTGTACTAGAGAATTCTTGTGGAGAATGTGAGGTCATCTGTCAAAAAGTTGAAGCTGAATCAAACATGGATCTTGCAACAGGACATTGATTCAAAACAGACAAGAAAGCTACAACAGAATAGCTCAGAAAAAAGAAATGGAGATTTATGGAATGGCTGAGTCAAAGCACAGATCTCAGTCCTATTGAAATTCTGTGAGGGGATTTGAAGTTGGCCGTGCATGCAAGAAAGCCATCGTACATGACACAGTTCAAGCTGTACTGTAAAGAGTGTGCAGAAATTCCTTACAGTCGATGTAAGAGACTGATAGTCACAAAAAATAAAAATGAACTCTTATTTTAGCCAAAGGATACCACACCAGCTATTGAAGTTAATGGTATAATTGCGCTATGGAAATGACGCATATTTCTGATGAGTTTTGATGAATAAATGTTTGCAAAGGATAATATGTCATGGTCAATTGTTAAATAAGATTGCCTTTATCTATCACACAGATATAAATATTACAAAACCATCCATGCCCAAATCTTTATGGACAGAAATAAAATTTTCCTGTGGGTCTACCTACTTTTTCACATGCTTTATTTGGTAAATGTGGTCTAAACTATAGATGTGTTTAAGAGGCGAAAGGACATTTGCTTATATTTATGCTATTATGTATATGTGTTTTCCACACATTGTTGAGATAAATATTGTAGTATGTAGCCTTCATGGACATCAACCCCAATATATGTTCATGTCATCATCAATAATTCACTGCAGCTTACAGCTAAAACCACTTTTACTACAACTACGACTTCTGCATGCTATTAGCAGTTATCCATAAGACCTATCTTCCCTAATGTCTGACCCTGCTATGCAGGGACTCCGGATTCTGGTTGGACATGATGAGCATGATGTTGTGTACTGACGATAAATTAAGCCCATGGAGCTTTATGACAGTCTGACAAAAAGTTTTGCACTGTATTAGCTAGAGAATATAGTTGATCAATGCCATGATTACATCTCACACTGTGCTGGAAAAATCTAGATTTTTTGTCTTTTCATTCCTTGGCCACCTGGGTATTTTTTTGATTATCTGTTGCTAGGATAGGCCAATCTTTAGTTAAATTGGATACAACATTTCAACACTCAGCACCGCTGTGAGTAAGTTAGTGATTTGTTTTTATATTACATTTAGCTCCACACCAAGAAAAAACACTAATTTCAAACATCACCAAGCCATCTAATGCAGTCTACAACTTGTTGATACATTTGGGTTGACACAACACTTTGGAAGATTTCTTAATGGGCCAGTAACAATGAATTTTGTACTGCTTGGAAACTATCCGCTCAGTTAATTACCTTTCAAATAGAGAATAGCCAAGATTTTGTATAATATTAACCAATGTAATACCCCCCAAAATGTCTAATTGTTTCTCGACCCAAAACCTGACCTAGCTAAAGTTTAAAATGATTTCAAACTCACTACTCATTATTGCATTACATTGTGTACTTCAGTATTCCTACTTCACCACATTGCCCAAAACATTTCTGGTGTAAATAAAGTAGTCCCCATGGAAATCTGCCTTTCAATGGCCTTGCTTTTTTCCAGGTTTTGAGGGAGAGAGGCCCTATTTATTTTGAAAAAAAGAACACTGGAGGGCTTTGGGTCAAGATATCGATGAGTTGCAGACAGCTGTCTAGATTAGGTATTCAAAATGTACTATATTATTTACAGAAACAATCTAACACTTCCCAAAAGTTTCCTTTAAGTTCTTTAATTGTGAGAAAAAAAATCAGTTGTGAAATTCTAATGCATTCGGCTCAACTTCACCTAATAGTTAATAATACCAACATTAATTTGCAGTAAATTACTTATTTCTGTGTTGCCATAAAGTGTTCTGCTTTTGCTGGGGTACTTCTGTTTTTTGCAAAGGTGGAAGACTGAAAGAGAGAACACAGTTTCTGGGAAGGCGTTTCTTTACCCCTAAGAAATAGGTGTATGTTTCCAAAAGAGGAGGCATAGGGTTATTGGAACTTGTTGCTTACAGTAACCTTGAAAATAGCTGACTCCAGACTATTGAAGTCAGGGCGGATGAAGCTCTCAATGGCCTGTTAAAGCAAGACTAATGCTAGATTCATTTGATCATAATATTGCTGACCAGCATTGAAGGGGTATATGTCGTTCTGGGGAACTCAACAAAAATATAGTATTGCTTGAATCTGGTCTTGGATCTGGACTCCCTGAATGGGTAGACTGCCAGAATGGCTAGCTGCATCTTCTGTGCCCTCCATAAGTAGTGGGACTGTAAAGGAAAAAAATATTTTGTAATTTTGCTGTGCCCCCAAGGTGAAAGTACAATAAAAAAAATGTCAATGAGGCAAAAGTACAGTATTTCTGTTTGTTTCAACCCTTACATGTTTTTATCAACTAAAACCCCCCGGGTTACTTCCGCAGTATGTTTTGGGTCATTGATTATCTGTAAAGTGAAGTGCTGTCCAATCAGTTTCACAGAATTTGGCTGAATCTGAGTAGACAATATAATTCTATACAGTTCAGAATTCATCCGGCTGATTCTGTCTTCTGTCACATCAATAAACGCTAGTGACCCATGCTGTTGGAAGCCAAGCATGCCCAAGCCATCACACTGCCTCCACTGTGTTTTACAGATGATCTGGTATGCTTCAGGAGCCATACCAAGTCTGCTCCATACTTTTTTATTCGCATCATTCTGGTACAGGTTGATCTTAGTTTCATCTGTCCAAAAAATGCTGTTCCAGAACTGGGCTGTTTTTTTAGATGTAGTTTTGGCAAAACCTAATCAGGCTTTTCTATTCTTGAGGCTTATGAATGGTTTGCACCTCCTGGCGAACCCTCAGTATTTGCTTGCGTGAAGTCCTCTCTTTATGGTGTACTTGGATAAGTGTGTTCTTTTTTCTCAGAATGTATCAAACTGTTGATTTGGCCACTCATGTTCCTGCTATCTCTCTCAATAGATTTTTTTGCAGCCTATCCGTGGCCTGTTTCACTTGCGTTGAGAGCTCCTTTGACCGCATGTGGGTTCAAAGCAATAGCTTTCAGATGTGAATGCCACACCTGGAATAAACTGCAGACCATTTACCAGCTCTGATGAAGAAATAACAAAGGAATAGCCCACACCTGTCCATGAAACATGAACCTGTCCATGAATATGTTTTGGTAAACAGCCAAAATAACAGACCCAACTGCAAATATTCTGACATTTGGCTCACAGATGTTTCTAGTTGATCAGAGGTTTCCTTTCATTATATCATTCAATCATAGAAGAGAGTCTCAGTTCCATCCTTTTCTTTTGCCTTCACAGTCTGCGTTTGCTGTCAGATGATATAATTCAACATGAAGTCTAGGGAGATGTCAATTGAAAAGCAATTTTGCTGCTAAAAGAAAAGAAGAACTCAATTAGGATCATAGCACAAAAGTTTGGCACCGTTTGCAATGTACAGAAAAATAATATTCTAAGCAATATAAATTGGCAACAACCATGTTGGCCAAAGAAAACAACAGCAGTTGATATCAGAATAATAAATAACAACCCAAAAATAAGTCAGTAAAATCGCCAACAACCACTAGATAGCTGGGAGGATAGTGTCACAATGTACTTGATCAGTGTTTCTTAATCCTGGTCCAGGGGATCCAAAGTGGTGCACGTTTTTGTTCTTGCCCTAGCACTCATACACCTGATTCAAATGAAAGACTTGATGATAGGTTAATTATGTCCATCAAGTGTGTATGGGGTAGGGCAACATTTGTAACATCTGTGTGAGTGCAAGGGCAAAAACAAAAACCTGCACCCCTTTGGGTCCCGAGGACCTAGATTAAGAAACACTGTACTGGATAACTGTTTTTACAGCCAGTACAGTTTTGGAACAGTGATTTATAGACAGATGGGATGAAGTTGAACCTTTTAAAGTGAAGGGAAGCCAAAAGTGTGGAGAAAAAAGCTGCAGATTATCAAAATCATGCCGCTTAATCTGTGAAGCATGTTGGAGGTTGTATCATGGCATGGGCATGCATGGCTGCCTCTGGAATGGGCTCACTCATCTTTATTGATAATGTAATGAATGATGGCAGCAGCATAATCAAGTCCGATGTGTACAGAAGCATCTTAGCTACTATTATACAAGGAAATGACACAATGCAACAAAAACTGCCAACACAACCAAAGAGTTAACTAGAGGAATAAAAACAATGTTTTAGACTGGCCAAGTCAATCACCTGATTTTTATTCAACTATGCATTTTACTAGCTGATGAGGACAAGGAAGTAAGAACATTTCCAAATCTAGCTCAAAAATGTATACTGTAATGACTTGGAATTATCTAATAGGATTACAATAAATTTGGTCATGTCAAAAGGTCAGAGACTTACTGCTGTTATTGCATGTAAGGGATTTGTGGCTAAATACGAAATACTCGCTTTTATACTTCTTACATTTGCTTTAAGTTGAATTGTCCCATTACTTATGATGAGATGAAATGGATGGATGGAACTCTGAGTTAGGTGTTGATACAGCTATAAAAAGGTGACTGAGTGTAATTTTGTCTCATATTGAACTTTTAATTGTATTTTCATATTCCTTGAGCGTACAGCAAATGTAGCGATTTTGAATTTACAATCCCAATATTATGGAGGGTGTAGTGTAAGAGAAATAAGCCTGTCCTCAACCACTCTTAAAAATAGTCACTTGAACTTTCTATCTATTACTCAAAATCCTTTATGTGTTATTGTCTTAAAATTTCAAGAAAATTATCTTTATGGTGCTTCACTGAATAATATCTTTGGGAGATGTCAAGGTGAATCAGATATTCTCCTCAAGATAAGAAAAATAAATGAATGGGATACAGCCCAGATGCTGAGAAGATCAAAGTGTGTCATAATGAAGAGACACTTTACTCAAGGTCAAACTTAAAAAGATTAATGAACCATAAAGCCTTTTATGTTCTCCAGACTAAAGCAAATGATTTTACTTTCACAGCGGTTTCAATAAAGGCAGAATCTATGATGCTGTACTCCATTGAATCTTATAGTTCTAAAGGGTTTTCACTTTTTGAGTTCACTGATGCCTGGATTATTTCACAGACTTCACTCAGGCCTTTGAGGAGAGGAGAGAGTCCAGACCAGTGGTCTGCATATAGGTAGGTCTGTAGAGCAACTAACTGAGAAGAGAATTCTCTTTGTGGTAGTTTTTCAGATTCTGGTTGAATGTAGTAGGGTGCCTCTGGGTCAAATAGATATATGTATACCAGTGTACAGTACATGTAAGGCAGACCTGTGGCAACAACAATTTATTGTTATGACAGGCATTAGAATTGAAATGTATTACCACACCCCATATGGAAGATAAATATATATATTTGCAATGCAAAAGGTGTGTAGAAATTTATTCAAAATACATTTCAGGTATAAAAATGTATTTCACCTTTTATTCTGAAGTGTATTTAAAGATGTATACATACATTTGGTGCCACTGTACATTTAAAACATGTGTTGAATATATTAACAAATATATTACCAAAATGTTTGGCAAATATGTTTAGTATGTATTTGCTAATACATTTTCAAATGCATGTACAACCTTTTTTTATTCATTTTATATGCATTTGGTAATTCATTTGTAAATGCATTCTAAATGTATTAATGAAATGTCCTTGAATGCATTTGTTGTTAATTTATCCCAAATATGTTTTAACATTTTTATAAAAAATTCATTTATTTTCTGTATTCAAAATAATTTATTACCAGTGTCATATTAGAGGTTAGTTTTTCGAGAAAATCTAAAATAGTTAATATTACTCACTGACAGTACTTTACATTGACAGTAATATTTGCGCTGTATTTGTTTGTTCATATTATGTTTCCCTCTGGCTCATAAGGTGTGCGTGTGTGTGTGTGTTACACGGAAGAGCTTTCGAGGTAAAGCCAGTGAAATCCTTTACACAGGACTCCCCAGACCCAATCCCAGCAGTCCCTCTTCTGCTGTGTAGGGTGTTCATGGCCGTATTAGCGAATCAGATAGAAGTACTTGATATGGCTCCTGAAATTTTGAGACCCATAATCCAGTTTGTCCCAAAAAAGAATGAGAATGATCCTTCATCTGCAGCCCAAATAATCTCGCGGAATAACAAGCTTATGGGCTAAACCCTCTATAATTTTATCTTGAATCTTCCATACAGTAGCATTATAATGACATCAAAGCAGGACTGCTAATTCGCAGCTAACAAATCAACAGACAGAAGAGCCGCATTAATGCTTAATGCGTGGCAAAGTGGAGGGGGTGGTTTTGCTGGGGTTTTGAGCCGCATAAAGCCTGGAGATACTGTCCGGATGGGAGATATCCGGCTTGCTATGTCCCTGCTATCATTGTGTTATTCTATGGCTTACAGCAGCTGCTGAGTCTGCTGTGGACCAGTTATTTTTCATTCCAAGGACTGGTTATTCTCATGAGAAAAATGGGCTGTGCCTATTTAGTTAATTAGTTGTCATTTTGTGAAGGTTCTCCTAGGGATGTTTTTTTATGGATGGGTGGGGAACTAATATCCATATATTACTTATCAGATGAATGTTGATGTCTATAGACTTGGCCCCCTTCCTGAACTGTTTGACTTTTGTAAAATTTTGTTTTTAATTATATTTTAAATGCTATGCAGCATTAAGAGATGACAAGATTGTTTGCTTAACCAAATTTTTCTGTAACAAAACATTGATAATTGGCTGTTAAGTGATCACACAAATCAGACTGAATGAAACCGGTGAATTGGTAAAAATGGCAAAACTGCAAATCTGTTACTTTCTGAATAAATTAGGAAAGTAAATGCAACACAAGCAATTTTGAACTGACACAGTCCCTTTTTCAACATCAAAATGTGCCCCTGAATGTACCGTTGCTGGTGTTCCCATCAAAAGAGATGCTTTACTGCCAGGTCAAACAGCGTGGCTTCTCTGAGGTAATTAGCTTGGCAAGGGCTCTGACCCCGCCTCACCCAAGGACACAGCTCTCCTTTCCTTCGCTTTCTTATCCTTAGTTCTCCCATCTTCCGTGTCCCCTCTTCTCAGCTTTACTCAGCTCTCCTCCAGTCCTCTCGTCTCCTGCATTCTCTCTCTTCTCTCTGCCACTAGTTCCATTTCCAACTGTAAAAGCCGTTCCTGTATTGCTCATTTGAATATTCTGTATTGTCTTAGGAACGTGGGGGAATGGGCCGCTTTGCTCACTCTGTGTTTTTATCTGAACGCTACTTCATTTCATTTGAGAAACTGTTCCCATGTAGGGGTTGCAGAGAGAAGCAGCTCTGAGCATATCAGTGGTACAGTACAGTAGATCATTTCACCCTCTGCTATCACCCTCCCTCAGTCCCATAGAGCATGTACAGAATGCATAGCAGGACTTCAAAAGGGCTTTGGAGATTATAAAAAGTTCAGAAAATTCTGTGAAATATGATATCCAAAGAATTTTTGTCAGTCCCTTGAATCAGCGATATGTGAACACTGCTCTCTCTCTCTCTGTATTTCTCTCTCCCTCTCCCCAGGAAAGACAGGTGGAAATGGGTGTTGGACACAGAGAGCAGGAAGTGTTGGTATGAATTAGTTTCACTTTGCATCAGCCCATAGACCAGTGGTTTAATAAGCCTGAACAGAGGGTGGCTCGGCGCTACGCGCTGGCAGAAACATACGAAGACAAGTCGAGAGAAGATCGATTAGGGTAATTCGCGGCTACACGACCAAGCCTTGTCATCCCTGGACTGGGCCAGGCCTGGCAGGGACCTCAAGTGCTCCCCTATATTACAGTGGTGCACAGCAGATGGAATAAATGGCTGTGAAACACAGATGCCACATGGCAGGCCAGGCACTGGGGGGTAGGAGAGATGAGCTTAGGAATCGGTCAAAGCTATTACTGGGGCCTCGTCCTCCAAGACCTACTGAGTTTAACCTGGGCAAAATAAGCAGGATATCTGAAATGATGGTATGTGTCATTGGCTAATTTAGTCTTTATCGAAAGGAACACAATGTGTGCCACTTTAGTATGTCCTGTGCATACTTGTCATTAGTTTGTAATAGCCTCGCTCAATATATATTGACTCCATTCATGTGTTGAGATCCATATCACATGTAGTTCTTCTGTTGATTTGTTACCTCTGGCAAATAATGATTTGTAGCCTTTGTTTGGGAACTATTATAAGCCTGATACTGATTATTAGGAAAAAGAGCGATTTCTCAGCCAGGACAGACAGGTTTATAATCCTCAGATTGTTCTGGCATTTCTCATATACTGTCAAGACTTAATTAGGAGAAAGAAATACATTTTTACATATGTATCTCAAGCAATAATTTAGAATGTGATGAGGAAAATGAAATTTTCGACCCTTTTCAGATCTTTTACACTAAGAAAATAATTATTGTTCTGTTCCTTTAGGCCTGGTTTTAACTCTGCATTCTCTGTCACCTCTACCTCCCAAATTGCAGAAGATGGCTTTTCAGCCATCCACCATTTCAGAGGATGGAAAGTCTCTCTTGCATCTCTCTGAAAGTACGTTGTGGGGGATTTTTCTATAAAATGCATAAATAACCTTATACTTATGAAAATATTAATGTGCAATGCATAATCACGTAGTTTTATTATAAACATATTGATGTGGAATCCATACTCACAGTAAATGACTTCTGGGATAGGATAAATTACACAAACAGATAATGTCTATGTTCATCATAATATATGTGCCTTATGCTGAGTCATGAGCATGCAATTACCATAAGCTCAGAGAGGGGTGTTTCTAAAGTTTACTGCCTTTGTATCCACTGTTGGGGTGTCTTAAGTGTGGCCCATGAGCTGATCATAAAGCGTACTCTGTGATAAGAGATGACCTGAGCATGGCCCATGAGCTTAATGTAACACTTACTTTGTGGACAATGATGGACATGACCCAAGTATGAACCATAAGGAGGATGTGAATTACTTTCGCAAATTACAAGCATTCAGGGAGGTAGAAGATAAGAAGCGCACCCCACTCAGGGGGGTTGCCAACCAGACAAAGTCAGATGGCGTAATGTGTGAAAGTTCTGTCTAAAAGCCATGGTCCAGACTCAGAACATTGGGGGTGTATCTGCAGAAAGACCTGGCTTTAATGTCTGTCATTATTGTACGTTTTTCATTAAAGTCTATTGGATTCACAAAGTCCTGAGTTGAAGTGCATTTGTTTTTAGTAGTGGTTGATTTTCCACAACAACGTTAGAAATAGCCTATGGCCTCGCTATAGGGTCTCTGTCTGAACTTGTTCCCTGCACAGAACTGTAATGCTACCTAAATTGATGCATGATCTCTGTGGTGATTGGAATCTGTTCAGGGTCAACTATTAGCTGTATGCTAAGATTTTTATCAGCCATCTGTCTATCCACTCCTCTGAGGATAACTTGATTGTGACAACAAATCTGAGAATGTACACTGGTAAAATATATGGATATTGGCAATCGGACTTCTGGTTCAGTCACTTGTTGGTTAGTGGTTGGTAAGTGGTTGGTCAGTGGTTGGTCAGTGGTTGGTTAGTGATCTATTTTGGTATATTATTATGCCAAAGTCTATAAATAGGGTGAAAGGCCTGTTTTAGCGCTCTTCGTCCTGGACTCCTCCCTGCTGTGGTACCGCTCTCTCTTCTATAAAAGTAGTGTGTGTGGCCTATTGGTCACTGTCGATAAACAGTTTCAGAATTTTGTTTCTAAACGATTTTACATGTATTCTGTAGATTCCAAATTCCATAAATGTTTCTGTCATTTTTTCAACACCCAGAACACCTAGAACATCAAGTGGTGTTTAAAAAATGTGTCTATTTGCCCAAATCTACCTGACTTAGTCGTTGACTTACTGTCAACACATGCACCTCCCCCTCACAGTGTGCGAGGTGGAGTAACCTCACATGCTAACTCACAAGTTTCTACACCTCTCCCACTCAGTGCAATATAACTTGGTTTAATGCAGCATATACGTATACATGTATACAAAGTAAAGAAAGGTTCCATCACAGACAACATAGGCCTGCTACATTTCAGAAGTGTAACGATTGTGAGATATATTATTTTATTATATTATTATAATAAATATTATATTATTATCTATTCCAGGAGCTTGGCAAAGAAAAAGGGCATATTTGCAACAAACCATGCCATGAATGCAGCCAAAACCACATATTTCTGAAAGGTGAAAATGTGTTAAATTGGCCTTGCCTGGACAATGGATGTCTAAAAGTGTTCCGATTTCCTCCCGTCTGGCCGTAGTGTAGGCTACTACATGTAGGTCCTCACACTAACTGACATTTGGTCCACCGGCCAATGTTAAGGTCCAACAGCCTTAAAGGGTCCCTTTTGCTTACTTAGCAAAAGTGTGATGCATTTTAACCAGTGATTTGTGTACAATTCCCACAGGGACCCAGTGTAACATTTTTTGCAGTCACCCATGTTTGTCGCCCCAGATAAGAGCATCTGCCAGATGATTTAAATGCAAAGTTAGCTGATGTTAGCTGATGTCTGTAAAGGCTGTTTAAAGAAAACAATCATGTCTCAGGGCCCGTCAACTTTTTCAGGATGAGAAACCATCTAACATCAAGTTGACAAAAAAGATCACTAAGAAGCGGATCTAACAAACACATTTGTCTTCAATAAAAAAAACTTGGGGTTGGAAAAATACTGCAATTTAAAACAGTAACTGTGCTGAGCAAAATGTTGTTGCATTTTGCGCTTAGGAATTGTATGTAATAGCGCTGGATATATCAGGCATTATAAAAGCCTTTACTGGAACTGACTCTTATTAACGTCTATGACCTTGATTATAATGAATAAACATTGTTGTGGGAAGTATTGATTTCAGGGTCTTAATTTCTCCATCTTAGCAGCTTGAACAAGTAACACCAGAGGAAGAGAGCTCCTGCTTCAATTGCTTAAATCAATAGCATTCCATTTACAAAGCAGACAAAGGTGACACGGTTAATTTGACCATGAAAGAATCTTGAGATGTTAGCTTGAGGAAATGTCCACGTAAAATCACATGAACATTGGTTTTGCAAGAAAATAATAATAAAATCACAAAAAGAAAAAATTGTTGAATGAAAGTCAGCACCTGCAAGCTAATTTAACCTATGTACTATTGCTCTATGCTATTAAGTGTATGCCCTTTATTTTCCCTTATATTGTGATTTTGACTTAATGATTTTTTTATGATCATATACTAGATAATTTTTACATTTTATCTGGAGTTTTAGGATCTAGTTGAATTGTATACAAAATTCAATTGAATAAACAAATAAGAAACCAGGCAAGCCTAGTTCAGCCTGCCCGCAATAGAAAGTGTTGCCCTTTTGAGATCTGAACCCGGGTTGCCCACATAGAAGGCTGTGTCAATAACCACTACACCTCAGAGTTGTAGCCATCAAATTTGTTTTTTCTGTCCAGACCCGAAACGCTTGCATGGATGCGTACTTCGTTTATCCAGCAGAAACAGTCACAATTTTACCATTAACTGTTTCATGTAGATATTGAAGGTTTTAGCCAGCAAAGGTTTCATCTATACGGAAAAATTCATAATGCGTACTGCGCTTTGCCTATGAGGAGATCCAAACACGGGACATATAGTCTGCAGGTCCGCTTTGCTAACCACTAGGCTATTTAACAAGGGGGGCTCTGTCAGTCCCTCACTCACTCAGTAAGAGACATGCGCTCTTCTAATGCAGTCTCCGCTTACGCAGTCCAGCAAAAAGTAGTTGTGGTAGAAATGATCTACAGTCTCCCCTTTAACCATTTTTCCCAAAACATTTCTCAGCTTACATTTAGATTGATAGATAGGCTTGTGAGCAATGTACAGCGAAACTATCAGTGTCCCATATACTCTGGTGATTCTAAAAGATGTATTTATGTTCGTGCAATTCACTTATTTGCTTATGTTTGGTTATTTTAGAAAACAAACGCTGACTACTCTGAAAAAATTTGTGTGTATCTGGTTGAGAAAATTACAGCTGAAAAAGCTTTTTTTCTTTTTGACAAAGTAACCTCAAATGTAGCTCAAAGAGTTTTTGTAACCACTGTCTCTGTAACTTTTTAATCAACATATTTACATGCTTGTCAGTAAATGAATGATGGCTTTTCTTGATACCACAAAAGCTCCACTGAGGTTGCTTATGAGAACGACATAACAGTTTGGGCCTAGTAACTCTGATAGTAGCCCAATGCCGGGGAGGAAGAGGTGAAAATCTGTCCAAGATTGTCAAAGTGGGAATTATATGAGCGAGTCAAATTAGTTTAGTCTTTTTGATTGAATAGAAGTCCCCGAATGTGAGAAAACCAACTGTTTCCAATTGTTTGCGTACATATCTGCCATTCAATGTGCTAAAATGGTCCTACCCTTCCATCTTTGAGGACACATACTGTATTTCCCTAGTTTGAGCGTTAACTATATTATGAATATAATATGATCTTTGACTGTCCAGTCCAGTTTCCACTTATGGTCTCTGAAAAAGGATGAGAGGAAACCCTGGAGCTTTCTCAAATCAATTTCATCACTTTCCCTGTCCTCTGTCCTCTCTGGTCTCAATTTAAAAAAAAATGCAATGGTAATCGAGGAGAGTGAACAAGCACAAAAACTCACATGTATTAAATGAGACTGTGGCTAATTCCGAAATGACACCCTTCCCTAACCCTCCACCCTCTGCCCTCCATTTGCACCTCTGCCATTTGAACAACTGACCCAAAGCTGAGGGAGTTAAAATGTTTGACAGTCTAGGAGGCTAATTAAACCCTCCAATGGCTTTTTCCTGGATTGGAATTCACAGGGTCTTTCTCACAAGTTTTCTTCGAGTGTTTCTGCTAGAAAATTATATTTGTTAGGGTGTATCCCAAAAGAAATGCTTCATGTCATAACAACATATTACAATACATTTTATTAATAAAATAATAATTCGCATATTTGTGTTGCGTCGTGCTGGATAAAAGCTCTAAGCTGTGGTCCATTGACCATACAGCATATCACACTCCATTACACCTTATTGTGCACATATAAACTGGGTGGAAGTCTGGCTGATTGGTTGAATGCTGTGATGAATAACACCTTATACCATCAGTACACAATTATGATTATTTTAATTATGTTGGTAACCATGCAGTTTAAAATAGCAGTAGGGCACCTACCGAGTTTGTAATATAGTATATTTGATATATACTGTACACAATCTTTTTTATATTGCTAAATAATAGTGGATGTTTGTTGGATTTTTTTTATATTTGAAAGGAGTATCTTACTCAATTCCCTCTCATTGAGTGAATGTTTACATCCATTGATAGAACAAGTCCTTTCAAACACCTTAACTATGTGTTTCCCTGCTGTCTACACTTAATGTGACATTCCTGAAAATGATCTCTGAGATTTCTTCTCTGCTTTTTAGAGATCCACCGGTGACAGAAATCCAGTGTCTTAATAATTGAGACCAATATCACATCAGGGGTAAATATTTCATTGCCATGATAGGATTTATATGTACATTCAAATAACATTGCACTCTGCTCAAGCAAACCAAAACAGAAAAATTGGCTAGATCAACTGAAACCTGTATCCTTTTTTAAATTATGTAGTATAACAAATGTGATTGTGTATATTTGAGTCCATTTGACGAAACCATTCATTTTTTCGTACGTTTTTGTAGAGTCTTAAAGTTGTCACTAATCTGTGGGCTTGGCAGTACAAAAATAAGAAAGTGTCAACAAGAGGATTTATTGGAAGTGTGTGGGTGACATGCAGGTTACTGTGATTCCAGTAATTCCAACAAACGTGTGTGTGTGTGTGTGTGTGTGTGTGGGCTCAGATCAATGGTCTCTTTGTATTCTACCCTAAAGGAACGATAGTTTTTTAACCAATTAAGTGAGGTTGAAACCAATTTTCTGTTAGTTTTAATTGTCAAATAAGGACTATGTAATCAACAAGTGTATAGAGTTTTTTTTTAACTTAATCTAGTTTGTTTTGGAAAGATTGATGTGTGATCAAAGTGTCAGGCTTAAGGGTCTTTTTTAATTTATTCTAGCCCTTTTTAGGGAGAACTGAAAGGAATGACGATCAAAGGCAGAGTACGATTAAGGACTGACCAAAGAGATATCAACAATTAGAATAATCACATGCTAAGGAGTAAACAGAAGAGACTTAAGTAAATGACTTGGTACCAGTATGTCGGTCCTTGTGTTCTCTGCAAGGGCCAGTTGGCCGGAATGCAATGGGCCAAGTGATGAGAGTTGATTATATGTTGACTATATGTTGGTTATATGTTGGCTACTGAGCCACTGGCTTGAGGCGGATGGCTTCAACAGAGGGAGGGCAGACAAGAGGCTCTGAGCCTGCCTGGACCCGTCTGACACCACCTTCCACGGTCTGTATGAAGAATTGCCTAATGTGGCATGGATGTGCTTCTAAAATACACTAGCTAGTGTCTTCCCGACAAGACCACCCCTACCCGCCTTTAGTTTTTCATTAATGTACGGAATAACTGAATAAATGTCCCCCGGAGCCTTCCAACACCATCGAATTAGAACGCTTCATCCCCAGTCGGAGCTGTGTATTCATTCAGCCCATTTGACTATATTTAGACATTCCGGACAAAGAGCTCTGCTCTGTAAATAATGCTGACTTGATGATTATGCCGCTGATGTTTGGAGGCTAAGAGCATTGGAGACCCCCGAGCGCCATTGCGCTCAATTTGATGAATAAACCTATTGAATATTTCATTAAGCAACAGGCCAGAGTTTCCACTTGGGAACCCTTTGTCCATGCACTTCAGCCGGCTCTGTGTACCCGCTGTCATAATGCAATATCATGTGAGTAATGGTATCATAAAACACTGGATATTACTCTGCGGCGGTTCTGCTCACTTAAATAATGAAATGACTTAATTGAACATTTCTGGTGCAGTGTTAAAGACATGCAATGCATGCGTGGTCAGGGCATGGTCATTTTGCGTAATTCAGTGCCCCCCTCTACATGCACTACTATGATCTTCTACGATGCAGGTTATTACTATGGGATTTCATTGAAACACAAATGCAATCGCAGCACATGACCCTGGAGGGTCACTAGCCTATACTCTCACACGCACACACGCACACACACACAAACCAACAAACACATTTCTCCCACATGCAACCCCACCACCTCCGGAGGTCCGTGACAGCTGTGAATAATTCACACAGCTGTATTCCTGTTCCTGATAGGTACGTATCCTTTGATTAACCTCATCGTCTGTGGGTCTAGGTAGGGATTTCTGCTCCCTGACTGTCAAAAAAACCTATGACTGAACGACAATTGAGGACCGCTATCCCATCCTCCTACCACATTCCCCAGCTCCCTCCACCTCTCCCCTGATTAAGACTGGCTTTGGCCCGGACAGGAAATCGAAGGGCATCCGGACAAGATGGATTTCTGAAGAAATAGGGAAAATCAAGAGAAATCCACCGTAAGACATTAAGGAAAAGTTCACATTGAGAGAAAGAGAGGGTGAGAGAGACAAAGAAACAATATTCATTTTGATTTGCCTTGCTGTTTCCACACTGAGATGGAGAATAACAATTTAAAATGTTTAGAACTTTTGGAATGGTTCTCCTTCTTCGTGGCATAATGAAAAATTTAAAAGCCAGTCTCCAATTGCCGTCTCATCAGATCAGTGATGTTTGATCAGCATCAGTGTTGAATGGTTATAAACTAGGGTGTCTTGCAGAACCAGACACTCTTGAATGGTTGATGTGCATGTCCATTAAAATGAGACAAACTAGCACATGTGAATTATTAATATGCAGTGATCATGGTGGTTAACAAACCTTCACCAACACCACCCGTGGGCATGAGCAACCGTGAGCAGTGGCAAAACTCTGAGCTGAACTAGATACTTCAGTGATGTGATGATCTTCATCCTAAACATCTTTTAATTCAGCAACATATCTTGCAATAATCTTTACTTTTACAATTTCAGTGATATACTGCATTGATATGATTTCCTTCTCATAGGCTTAAATGTTACAGATAAGTACTAAAGAGATATATTGACGTTTCATATAGTTTGTTAATGTCATGATTTTATTAGAGCTGACTGGCATTGCTACTGTACAGAGGAATGAACAGTTTCTTTGTTTTCGCTACATTATCTGCAAAATTGTGTAAGAGCTTGTAGATTAACATGTCTGTCTAAAGCTACTCTCCCTGCCAGACCACTCAGAAGCTGGTGGACTGTCACAGAGATTACTGACAGAGAAAAAGAGCAAACGAGACAGTTACAGAGGAAAGAAGGCCTGTGAGCGTCTCTCTCTCTCTTCCTCTCTTTACCCTTATTCCATACATATTCTCTAGGCCTTCAACAGAACAGGGATTAGCTCTAGTTGAATTTCTGCCAGTACTGGATTGATCTGAGCCACAAGCCAGACACCCATACAATCCACACTATAGATAGCCTTTTGCTGGGAGAACTCTGGTTTTATTTATCATAGGCCATACTGAATCTTACATCCCATGCTGATAGGATATATGGAGAAGGTGAGTGAAAGGACCCAGTAAGTGTGGGCTAGGGCTCTGTACCGGCATATATGCCACTGAAGTTATTCCTCAACCCGCTCAGCATTAACCGATGAAGCTAAATAGGCATACATATAATTCCATTAAAATGGTGCCTGAAGGGAAATTATATGTTTTTATTATGTGGTAAATGCTCATAATATTACATAGAGACAGCAACTTCCAAAGTACTCTTGGTAACCTTGCTTCTGAGAATGTTTAATACATGTTGCTGTAGGGAATTTGCAAGGATGGTCGCTGGTCCCTCAGCTTGCCAAAAATTATAAATCTGTACCAGTTACACGACTTAATGACAAGAATGAAATCTGACATAAGTGCGTTAGACAGATCAGTAAACTAGCTGAAATTCCTTTGACAGAATAGCCAGCAATTTTCCAAGGATATTGTTTTTAGTGTCTGGCGCAATAGTGCTCTGTGATTTGGTATCTGTGAGTTGTGTAATGGACATATTTGGTATTGTACAGTATTTTTTTTTATAAATGCATTGACATTTTGTGTTTAATTTAACATTTTTTATTTTAGGAATGCTCCCCTGACTGACTCATAAATTTTGCCCTGAAGAAGTACTGCGACTAAAGTAATAATTATGTACAAATTTATTATATACGTATTGATCTTCCCAAGGTTCAAACTGGCATTGATGAAAAGTAATAACAGTACCAGCTGCCACCACATCTTCATGAAAACATCACACTGTACACCTAATTCACAGAAGTGGTGGAGTGAATATCATGTTGATGATGCAGATGATGAAGAGTGGTAGGAAGGGGTTTGCCACAGGGAAGTTAGGAGGGATGTAAGTCTCCCAGAGTCACATTGGGTAAATGTGACGTAGCGTGATGGGTGCCTTGTTAGACCCCAGACTGTCCACTGTGCCTCTTCTGGCATCATCATTAATTCAGAGATGGCATGACATGTACAAAGGCATTTCTGCTAAGTCTCATGTGCTTTCTTCACCATGCATCCTTGAAAAAAAAAGAGATAGAGGGAGAGTGAATGAGAAAGTGAGAGAACGAGAGAATGAGAGAGCAAGAAAAAAGAGAGATGAGAGAGTGAAAGTGAAAGAAAGATTTTACAAATCAATAAGTGGCTGTAATTATCCAGAAGGTTTTTCAGTGTCATGCTAATTTAATTAGTACTGTGCTGTCAAATTAGAATATCTAATTAGGGTCCACTTGCAGGAGATCAATCAGGACTCTTAGTTGTAGAACTATGAGTTTCTGTCACATTTCAACTGACTATTGTTACCTTAAACAGTTTGTAGGGGCTTTAATAAGACTCCTGGGAAAAGGGGTTGCACAATTGAAATGTACTTCTAATAGAAAGTAAAATTAATTCAAATAAAGAGATTATTTTCCCAAAAATGTAACGTTCCAGCATTGGTTTCCCAAACATTTGTCATCCTGGCACCCTGGGTTACACAGAGTTTTAACTCTAATATTGTTATTACTGCCTAATTACTTTATTCCTTTTTCCTGTATCAAACAGAGCGTGTTGATGGGGTTCTTCAGTTCATTGGTCTTTGTCTTTCAACGCACAGTGTGTACCAAACCTCTGGAATCAATAACTTGCCCAATCAGCCATGAGTTGCGTGGAGCTGCAGCATCGACTAAGTTATTTTAAAAGTTAGTTTAAAATGTAGGTTATCAGAATTTCTTTCAGAAAATGGGCAAGGACTTTGCTGTCCTAGGTTGAAGATGAAGCATGCTCTACCATTGTGTGCAAATACAGAGAAAGCATTATTTTTGCACTGAGCAAATGTACCTTTTTCTTTTACAACAGTCCAGCTTGCAAGATTGGATTTATTTTTAGTTCAATAAGGTGATTTGGCATAGTCAACTAGTTTGTACGACAAAGAAGTAATTGGACACTCATTAATAATTGCTGTCACAGCTAACTTTTTACAAGGTCTTATTGTCAAAAATGTGTTTCTATATGACATATTGAAGGACACTTTAGCCTGCTTTATGCTGCAAGACACTGTATATTTTTCAAAACACTGAAAATATTTGACAGAGTTATTACCTTACATTATGTTAAGAATACAGTCCAGCTTGCACTATTTCTAAATTTTATTTTATCGATTGCACTGTCCAAAATCCAAAGTCCCCTGAAACAGTCCCGTCAGGTTCTTTAATTCTTCAGTTTCTTGTCCACAAACTGCCAGCCTAACAGTTGGATAGTCCATTCGCTTCAACAATCGTCTTCCAACCCAGTCTGGTTGTATCCTATGTTAGCATTGTATCCTACAGTATGTTAGCTTAGCTTTTCAAAAAATTGGCTAAGAATTTAACAAAATATTCCCAAAACATGCAGACATGCTTTCTCTGCAATTCCAGTAACAAGTATATCTTTCCAAGTTAGCATATTGCTTACCTCTGTCCTCTGTAATTTGATGCTGCATCTTGTTTGATGCAGATGTACTGTTTATCATGTCAAATCTCTATTTTTCTAGCCCTGTGGAATCACATGATGACAGTCACTGAGTGACTGTATTGCTTGCTCTATGTTATTATCTAGGAAATGACTGTTATTGAAAACTATGTTCAAGAATAATAGTGACCCCATGAATGGTCAATTTACATTGTACTGTGTAAGTCATGTGAAGAAATCCCCAGAGTATCTCTGGTGTAACACTCCCCCATAGACAAGCAATTGAAATACAATCCGTGCACTGGGCGTCCAGCCCAACACCCAGAGCTGCTGCTGACAGGGTGGTAGGAAAGTAAAAAGCAATATTTTTTAAATAATAAAATGTAAACACATTTATGAGAATTTGGAACATAATCTACAGTAAGTATCACTGCGTTTTTCACACTCTCCTGAATGTCTTTGAAACATCCACCTTTAACATCCATGCCACTGCTTTTTTCAAATCAAACTGAGAGACGTGGTCAAGGGGTTTTAAGGCAGCACTTTTTTCTCCATCCACAACTACTGCAAACAGACACATCAGGGACTTCCTGGTCCTCTAACCCACCTTTTGGATTTTAGGAATTCATAATCTTGCAAATCACGAAATGCATCACTGGCAGGATTGACCTTCAAGCATTTGGTTGACAGAAACAAATGAAAAGATGAAGCACAAAAACACAGATGGTTTTCTTTCATGGTAAACCCTGTGCTGCGATACATACCAGACTAAATCTGATTTCAGTTGCTGCTAAGAAACCACACAATTCAGCATATCCCTCATCAATAACTTCCTGGTGAAAGCCTTTATACTTATCAAAGAATGCTTTGTCCCTTTAACTTCCTGAAGAGTTGAAGTGCTTGATGTTCCACCATCTGGCGATTGTTGGACATGTCTTTCACTTTACATTTACATTTTCCTAATAATACTGATGGTCTTATCCAGAGCGACTTACAATTACTTTTTAAGAAGCTAGCTAGAACAACCACATAGCTCAGTAGCAGTAAGTACATTTTACTCAATTGATTAGTTAACAACAAAAGTCAGTGCTGGAATGAAGGCAATACAAATTACAATGATATCTTAGTTTACAGAGGCAACAATAGCAGTGTAGTTACTTTGTGTAGTATTTAATAAAGGATTCTGATGCTTTTGCAAAGTCTCAAAGAGGTGCATGTTCCACCATTTGCAAGAACAGAAGAGTTTGGACGACAACAAGTGGAACAACGAATAGCCCGGGTTGGGATGTAGGGTTTCAGCAATTCATGATTATACTGCTTGTTAGGCAGTTCCTTAATTATTTAAATGGAGGTTCAGTTAGCAAACAGGTACTTACATGACAGTGCTACAGTCGAGTAGACTATTGACCACCTAGCCAAGGTCAGTCTCAATAGTATAAGGCTCATTAGCTTCCTCAGTGCTGAAAATTCTTTATGGTTCCAAAGCATAATGGGTGCATTCGGGCCTATCAGTAGCTCAAGATCAACATAGATTTGGGTCAATAAAACATCCCTTTGATAAGGCCACGTTAGGTCATTGGCTTTTATTTTACATTCCAGTGGAACAAATTGAGATACTTTCACAAATGGTTTAAAGGCCACATGCATCTTACAGTTCTTGCTCAGAATAACACCCTGTGAGACTTCCAAAGAACAGCCTTATGCTTTTTTTATTTGTGTTTCAAATTTTGAACTTCTCTCTACCTGTTGGATAGTTTAGCACTTTCATTTCACCTTGGACTTAGAAACCAGCCTTTGAATAGCGGTGCCTTGAATGTAACTGGAGCCAACCGAATTCGAGCTTGCTTCTTGCAAACTCCACCAGTTATTTAAAATGGTGTCTTCTGTCGTGTTGATCCTGAAAAGACACACACAAGTTAACAATTTCTTCAGAACCGTAACAGTTTTAAGACATTGCCTTAAGATTGATCAGTTTTATATTGAAGAGCTTGAATGATTTCTTTGCCCTCTTTTGCCAGCAGTGTTTTCTCCAAGTGGGCTGATTAAGGGCTGATTAAAGCATAAAGTAAGGAACTCTGTTGAATCCATGTCAATTGCTTTTGCTGCTTTTCAAAAGCTGTGGGAAAATGAGTTGCATGCTTGAAACACACCTAGTAAAATTTAACTAAACAAAAATGAGGACTTAATAAATAACTCAAAACATTAGTTATTTAATAGAATCCAAAAAGTTTCAATAATATCCTTTTTTTAAATAAACAGTGTGTTTGTGTTTGTCCATGTGTGTGTATGTTGTCTTGGTTGTGATCCTGAAAATGTATTCCCTTTCGATCTCTGAAATATTTGCCATCCTTAGGCCATACTTCCTTTCACTAAAATCCCAATTTATGGCAATATGTGGGGGCCTTTTTATGTTATTTTTCATTCATGAAACCATGTGTCTGGTGTAGCAGTTCTCGACTCCAGACCACAGATGCCCTCTAGCTACAGGAGTTTGTGGCCCAACATAGCAGACTTTCTGTATCCTCTTCAGGGTGACAACCGAAGAAATTACAAACGAGCACCAATACAGTATTTAATAACTCTAACGTACAGACCAATATGATTTTTTTTTTAAGAATAGCAATTCTTACCTGTGAGTTACATTTGACTTGCATTTCTAATTTCTATATCATTACATACACCTCGTGGAGTAGCTGTGGAGATTCCACACTTATCTCTGAGCGTACAATTATGTGCAAATAAGCTGACAAGCGACAAGGAGACAATGCTGTCTGTGTTGCTGAAATTTGTTGTTAGATCTCATTCCAGATAAACAGTAATTCAGATTACAGTGGAGATGCGTTATTTTTAAAGATCATTCCCGAAGAGGGTTCTGCAGTTGCTTCTCCTGGAAGTATGTGTAAAAAAAATGTAAGCGCTCCATTAAACAAGAATATTTTTAGAGTGTATTAAGATATGCAAAAGGAAAATACGTTTTATTTAAATATTGTCCCATGCAGCTCAGCTGGTAGGGCATTGGTGGCTTGAAACCCAAGTTTGTGGGTTTGTTTCACATGGAAAAGTATGTACATTTATAAACACGCTATTGTAGATTGTTATGGTTAAGATAATCTCCTATCTAACCGTATTGTAACTGACTTTTATGAGGATGGTTAGGCCAGCTGATAATAACTTCTTTAAAAGCCCCAAGAGTATGAATAGCACTAAGGTTTGTAAGGAAGAGTCCCAAAGGTGTGATGCATGGGAGGAAAATGCACTGTCCCCCTTTGTTCAGAACTTGGTCTGCGGTTCATATATTCATATATCAGTTTGGCGTGGCTTAAACATGTGGTTTATGGAAGTTTAGAGCAAGCAAGTTTATATGTATAGCGCAATTCGTACATAGAAGCAATTCAATGTGCTTTACAGTGAAAATGTAAATAATGCAGTAGAATCAAAACAGTCAGATCCATTATCAGCAGATTGTTACATTTACACAGTTTATTCCTCTGATAGCACCTATTTACACAGAGTTTATTCCTCTGATAGCACCAGAACTTGCATTACAATGGGTAAAAGATAGCAAGATATACATTTAATATAAAAGTAAATCAAGAGAAATAGAAAATACAGCATAATAATAAAACATAGAATAATAAAATAGAAATAAAATATAAAAGTGTTTTCAGAGTGGATTAAAAAATGGACACGTTTGGTGAATGTCTAAGATCTTCTGGTAGTTTATTCCAGTTGTGTACAGCATAACTGCTAAACGCAGCTTCTTCATGTTTAGTTTGGACTCTGGGCTCTACTAGCTGACCTGAGTTCATGGAACTAAGTGCCCTGCTTGGTTTATATTCTTCAAACATATCAGAAATGTAATCGGGTCCTAAACCATTCAGAGATTTATAAACTAGAAGCACCACTTTAAAGTCTATTCTGTAACTGACCGGAAGCCAGTGCAAAGATTTAAGAACCAGGGAGATGTGCTCTGTCCTCTTGGTCCTGGTTAACATAGAGGGTGAGAGTAGATCAGACAGGTAAGCATGTATAATGCAATTTAGGGATTAGAGCAATATTCTCTTTGATGGAGAGGAAGCCAATGAAGGTCAGCAAGGATGAGACGTTGTGGGCAGACTTATTTGTTTGTGTCAGGATCCTTGGAGCATTGCTTTGAATGAGCAGTAATTTGTGAATGTAGTATGGAGGCAGGCCCTCAAGATCCTTATTCCCGTAATCAATTCTATTGGAAAAGCTTTTCTGTATCATAACTAGCGGGAGGCGAGGTATTCATCAAATAATTTACCTCTACATACAGGATAAATGTGGTCATTAAAGAAGAGAGTCGAGTTGATATTGCTGTCTATGGAAGGACAGATGCTGCTGGAGTTGATCTGATGTGCCTAGCATCGATTGTACTGTGCCTTGAGTTTCAGTAAGCAGATTTTACCTCAGACAGACAATGTCAATATGACAACATTAAAGAGATTGTTAACATGATGCCACCAATTTATCTAAAATGGTATATTTATAAAATTGCGTGAGTTTTGCTGAGACTTATCAGGGAGTTTGCAGCCGGATATACAAGGTTAATATCAACCTGGTTTGTCCTAAAGCCCCGGACTTGACGATTTACGGTGGGGTTTGGGGATTGACGCGTGACGTGGTGCGAAAACGCGGCGTGTTGCTTTATTCGAATGGCCATGTGTATCGTTAGCTTTAGGCTTCTCGTAATGGTTTTCATCCGATCTAACAAACAAATTCCTGATAAAATAAAGGAAATAAAGCAATAGTACAGGGCAGCAAAGTCTGCCAACAGCAATAGTTGGAACGACCGAAAGTGTTGCGATTCCATTGTCTCAATACCAAAACGGAACGCTGGGACTGAGACGTTCCGTGCAGACAACATTACAACATAAAATTACCTCAGAATTCTCCCATATCCCTCTATAAAATGTAGATAGTTTTGACAAAATATTTACTAACTAAACAATGACTACACTGGCTTATAGACACCACCGAACATATATCTGCAGTGTACTTTTTACTCATCATAACATTATTATCGCTTTCAAAGGGCAGGGACTTTTCCAATTTCGGATTACCAAACAACACAGCAACAGCCTCTTTAAACTTTGCTGTTAGCATTTATTAGTACATAATTCTTTTTTTTAAAGTAAAATGACAACATACCCTTTTTCTGTTTTATAATTAATGAAAACAACCACGGGAATACAGTAACACGTTTGTATCAGGTCTATTTTGTTATATTTACACAAATATTGTTGTTAAAGAAACACTGCGGTCTACGGCCGCTACGGAAATCAAAAGGAAGGCTGTTGACGGCCACTATGGGATCTAAAGGGTTATGAATATAGATATTTGTATCCTTTGTACTCCGTCAATCAAATTGTCAACATAATATTTTTGTTAACCTTTTCTCTCAGTCTCTGGACAACATGAGTAGAATTGCAGTAATTAAGCTTGAAAACTGCAACATTGTATTTATTTTCCGTGGCCAAGATGTGGACATTTAAAATACCCCCTCCAAGCCAGTCCCCAAGACTTTCCTTTAACCAGGAACTGATGAAGTCCAACTGAAACTTTTTGTATGCTAATTTTACCTCAATCGAGTTGGGTTCTGATTATGAGGGTCCCTGATGGGTTCTTGGCAAAAACATTTGAGGACAACTCAGTTAAATTGTAGTCCATTTATTTAAAATTGTTTTGAAAATTTAAAATGAAAGTATTTTATCATAACTTTCTTATTCTCTTATAAAACATCCTCCTGAGGCAGGGAGTCTGTGGAGTATTGCTTCTGTCACTAGATACTCAATGTTGTGTATGCTTACTGTTGTCACCAGCCATTAAGTGGATTCTCATGTCTCAGACTAGGCAGGCCATTGTGTGAGGTTCACTGTTGCAACATACCACTGTCTGTGTGTCTGTGTGTGTGTGTGTGTCTGTGGAACGTCAAGAAAAATTCTTAGTCTCTCAATAAACTTGATAAAGTTAAACTACAATTTACGTCTGACCATTTCCAAATTATAGTTCTTCTATGAGAACAAGCATATGCCGTTCAACAGAACATCATTTTTAATCTTAAGGTGTCATCATTTTTGCTCCCCATTCTTTCAGAAGATTCTTTCTGAGGATACACATTGTTTTTGTAAGATGTGGTCACAAAAACATCCAGGACATTTGACCAGAATTCTGTTCCAAAGGTTTGCAACTACACAGTATGTGTTTTGTTTAAATTGTTCTAAGTAGTATTTTTTCTTTAAAAACGTATGCATAATTCCTTTACTGTGGAATTACATGCGTCTTGTTGACGGGATTTTGACAATCGAGTGATGTTATTTTCACTCTTCCCATTCCATACCTTAAGCAATGCAATGTAATGTATTTACAACAGTAGTTGAGGTATTCAGTCTGACACTGCTCTACACTGAGATTTCCCACCAAGATGGAAGGGGATTGAGTCTGCCTTACGAGCTGAAGGACGTTTTTTCCCCTTGTTGTTATCTGTCAGTAAATGCACTTTCAGTATGCGCAACATGTCAAGTGGCGTCTATGCCAGCTCCCCGACAAGTAAATGAAAGGCCCCCTCGTTCTTCTCTCTTCCCAGGTGACACACTGTCCCCATTCCGTCATCATCAGAAAGCTGAACAAGATGCAGAGAAACTCAGAAGACACTCCATTATGGTCTGCCAGGGGGAGCACAGACACCATTAGATTGCGATACCAGTACAAATAATGCATGTCTCCAGTCCCGTGTTCATCTCGTCTGAAGGAAGGATGAGGGGAAGAGAAGTTGCAGAGATGTAAAGGGAAAAACCAGCTGTCGTCTCCTCACTCACATCATGAATTTTGAGATGCACAGAGTACCAAGGGCATTTCAAGAAAATGCCCAATTTCCATTTTTCTGAAAACAGTTGTTATTGGTGAATGCCTTTACAATGACATTATTTTGTTTTTTAGTGGACTCAGATACAGTACTGTAGATACTAATCTATATTATTCATTGGGTTATCTCCATGTGTTGGAGGTTCTGCAGAGGCTGTGAATCAAAATCTTAAGAGAGACGTTTCTCTTAGTAATGACTTCATACCAGCAGTCATGCAGAGTGACATTGATAATGCAAGCTCTAAGGTTATTGAGACTGATGACAAGTCTCCTTTTAGATTACACTGATGCTGTAATAAAAGATGCTCAATTTATTCTCACCATTCTTTTGACAGAGAGAATTTAACAGGGAATGATAGCTGGGAAAAATGGTGGTACGGCCAAACCTCTGTGTACATTATGTTTCCTCCATTACATTAATGACTGCAGAACCGCAGCATGCACTGAAGGAACCCACACGGTATAGCTCGTTCAGCAGTTATCCTGTAGTCCTAAGATTGGATCCTTCCTAACTACAGCGTTTACCTTTAGCAAATGCTTTATTGGCTAGGTTTGTGATGTGTAAGCAGAGAACACATTTTGGTTGGAACTGTGGGTTGTGGTGGATTAGCTAGAGAACAACGCTTTACAACTTGGCAAAGTGTTAAATCCTATTCCCACTAGGAGTCACTTCATGTGGACATGGCGAAACATCTTTGCAGAAATGACAGAGGGACGGAAATCAATACCATCTCTCAAGACTGTAAATCGTCAGAACTGGAAATACATAGGAGGAACTGTAAAAACAACAGTATATGAAACAGATTAAATGTAGCATATGTTTTGTCATCGAAGTTGCTAGTCCAGTAGTTGGATGATTGCACACTCTTCATTTCCTTCTAAATTGGAATGAAAAGGCAACAATTGTTGTCTGATAATATCACTTCCAGTTTTATGAAACGATTTAATCTAAAAACTCTGAGGGCCAGTTTCATGGATGCACATGAAGCCCTGTCTGGGACTGAAGAATCCAGTTCAATGGAGTTTTCAGTTGACCTTCATTTAAAAAATGTATCTTTATTTTTTTAATCTCAGACTTGTCTTGTCTGTAAAACCAGCACAGAAGGTTGACTCTTATAGTTGCAAGAGGACATTAGGTTTTGAAGCATTTATGTCTTTTTAATGGAGAAGTAAAATTGCCTTCATATGCATGCCATTTCTGTCCAAATAAAAACCTTGCAGACTGCTGCTTTGTAAATGCCAGGCATACCACTACATTTGCCCTGCAGCTGTGTGAGCCATAGGCTATGACATTAGGGTCTTTACAAATGACAGAGTGACAAATGTTTGCAAAAGATTGGACATTTTATGGAATATTCAGATGCAGATAAAAGATTGTCATGGAATTAAATAAGGAATTAAATACAAACATTGTCAAGGGTCTTTGTCCTTTATGAGTCAAATGTAGTTGTGTTCAGAATAGTGTGCATAGTTAAAGCATATGCATTTTGCAGAGTCATTGTCTGGGTTGATTTTATCTGTGTTTGAACGACCACTAAGTGGCCTCCAAACCAAACATCATACTCAATCAGTCACACTGAACTTCCAATGGAGATTAAACAGTACAGTATATCACCTAGAATTTCGAAAAAAGTGGTTGTGCATCATCGGTTTGTGTCTCATCATGTCAGTCACTGACAGTCACTCAATTAGCCACGTCAGCTAACAATTTTTTGATTGGTTTTCACAAACATTCTAACCCATGTAGGTCATTAAAAGATTAAGAAGAAATGATAATTCTATGACAATTTAGTCAAATCGATCATGGTCTCAGTGTTTATAGCTGGATTAATCCACAGTATAGAAACATATGACTTAAAAAGGACCAGCCTACATGTAAAACTATCCAATGTTTAACTCTAGGCCAAATTTCATGCATTTTAAACTGTCCCCAAATTAGTTGGTTGACATTTCTTTTTTTGTATGTAGCCTGCTGATCACGTCTGGCCAAATCGGTTAGCACACTAGGATGAACTTGGACACACAAGCATGCTGTTTTTTTCAGGATATTAGTCATTTTCAGTCGGATAAGTTATATCATAAGAACACAAAACATCAGGATAGGAATAACCGTTTGTAAGATACACAATATGGCCAAAGGTATGTGGACACCTCACTGAACACCTTTAATAAATCAATAAATCACATTTATTTTATAAAGCCCTTTTTACATCTGCAGTTGTCACAAAGTGCTTTCACAAAACACCCAGCCTTAAACCCCAAGGAGCAAACAACAGTAGTGTTTAACTTCAGAGACTAGGAAAAACTCCCTAAGAAGGCCGAAATGTAGGAAGAAACCTAGAGAGGAACCAGGCTCAGAGGGGTGACCAGTCCTCTTCTGGCTGTGATGGGTGAACATATTAAGATCCAAATTGTAATAGTTAATCGATGCATGTGGGCAGAGCCCAGAGTCTATTTAAACCTAGTCCAGACCGGTGGCATGACCAGATGGAAAAGGACAGGGACAGATGGGGGAGGAGGGGGTCAGCAGAGTGGCAGCTGAAATCGTCAGGTTTCGTCTTGATCTGCAACACAACTAGGAGGACTTTGGACCAGGGACCGCAACTGCGGAGTACCAGGCTTGACTTGATGAACTGAAACGGTAATTGCGAGCCAGGCCTCCTCATCCAACATCAGTGCCTGACCTCATTTGATGGAATGGGTACAAATTCTCTCAGAGAAATTCCAAAATCTTACAGATGGCCCTCCCAGAAGAGTTCATCTTAATTCTCATGGTTTTTGGAATAGGATGTCCAATGAGCTCTTATAGGTATGATGGTAGGTGTCTACATACTTTTGGCCATATGTCGTATCTTTTGTTCAAATGGTTGGAAAATGGTCCGGTCCAATTTTTAATAGTTTGTCGAAAATGTCACCAAATCACCTTTGTAGATTCTTAATTTCTGCATTTGTTATCTAACATCTTAAGATATCTCGATATGGGATGGTCATATATATTCTTATATTTTCAGGGCTGGTTTAGAACACAGATATACATTTAAATAAAATGTATAAAACTTAATTGCAACATTATGAAAATGATTCACTTTTGATGTAAATTATCAATATGGATGGAATACATAATTTTAGTAAAAATACAGTCTCAGGATGTGAGGCAAACATTGGCACATTTCTGGCATACTGAGTACAGGGCTGCCCAACTGTGTTCTGGAGATCTACTGTCCTTGTAGGTTTTCTCTTCAACCCCATTTGTGACTAACCTGATTTAGCTTTTCATCCACCTGATAAGAATCAGGTGTGCTAAATTAGAGTTAGAGAGAAAACCTGCAGGCCAGTAATATTAAGAAAACAAATATCTACTCATTGTCCTGTATTGAGAATTTTAGCAAAAAGGACTGGCATTTCACCTGCCCCAGTTCAATCCAGTCTCAGATGTAGATTTTACGTTGTGTACATAAATCTGTGACACTGTTTAATATGATACTGTACATTAAATTACCTTAGTTCTCATCACATTAGAATGTTTGAAATTCATGATATGTTGACAATTTGCCAAAAAGGAGACATAGTTTTAGAGAGAGTGCATCATTTCCCTTATGCAGTACAAATCTTGCACTTTTTTAAGCATGCTAACATTTCTTGCAAGTGAATTTGGAGAAACACTTTAATTCCACTATTAGTGCTTATATATTATGGACATTTTCTGATATTAAAATGCAAAAATTCTGCATATTGCCCCTTTAAGCACAACTACTTAACAGCAGCTAACATGCAATTTGTGATTTGGAAATCCCATTTTTATAGGATATTCAGCTTGTGGTTTAACTATGACCAAAACAAATGTTTTTTATATACATTCTAGCCTAGTTGCACCAGACAGAGAGATAAATGGGTAGCTTATTCTGTTTAGAATTCAAAGCTAACTAGGTAACAACTAGATAGGTAGATTGTTTAGGTAATGTTATATAACGTGTAGTATGGAATATTTTTTTTATTGTGACTAGGATCCTTCCTTGGAATGGCTGGTTTTGTTTAGCACTATGCCACAAGGAAAAGCACCAGCTACAGTACGTGTAAATGTTTAACAGCAACTCACCTGTGAAGCAGTAATTGCTAGTTGCCAGAGATATTAGAGAAAATATTTTATTTCACTGGCTCTCACAACACATCACTGTTACTGTCATTGACAATGATTCCTGTTTTGTAAAGTCTTTCAAATGTACCAGCCTGCACCTTACTCTGAAGAGGATGAGGAAGGTGTGACATTTACAGATGTTCAACAAAATCTCTCCAAATCCAAGTTTGATGAGCAATTTTCTTTCTTTCTACACCATAGCTGCACATTCCACACAATATACTGTACCAAATATCAAGCAGTGATATAGAGATGTTTTTGTCATTGAACAATAATTCTAAAGCAGTCTTAAGAAAAACTACCTCAAAGTACTCGCAAGAGCTAAAGCTAGATGTTCGACCTTGGATTCTGAACATGAGTATCAGAAAACCCCTGGTGTTCACAAAAACACAATGGAACTCATTCCATGATACCGTTTCCAGAATTACAGAGATCCCAATTGTATATTTAAACACTCTTTGCGCTCAACTGGAGGTAAAATGAATCTCTGACCAGGAGTATCATTCCCAGAGGGAATATTGTCCAGTCATAAATCCACTCACTGTGGGATTCACATGTTGCAAGGGGAGAATAACTGTTTTTACAGCACTCCGCTATCAACCCTGGAGATCTGGCACTGGCACGGAAGGAACAGTCTCTCATATGGTCACCTGGCCTGCAGGGTAACATAGGTCCAGGTAGGGCAATGTTAATATCCTACTAAATTCCCTGTGATTTCATCCATCTGCATCTGCAGGCCTAATGCATGTATTCTGTATTATTTAATTTATAGGCCTATGAGTTATACATATTTTACACAGGCTGAGCGCCACTGCATTGAAATTGACAAGGAGGCCAAAGTCAAATGTTTGAGCACTAGAAAGATTTTGAATTCTGCTTATTACACAATACAATAATACACATTAAGTTCAAATGCCAAAATGATTGCACTGAATCAACAGCAATTTGAAATACAACTTTGTATACTGTTTTATGCAAATTCACTTTGCTAATAAGTCTATGGAATTCGTTATTTTCGGATATTCTTTTTAAAATAATGTACTTTATGCTGAGCTGGAGAGCTGTAACAATGTAATTGACATTGAAAATGAGGTTGAGAATTGCAATGTTCCATTCACTTCTACAGTATGTGTAAAATTCAAACCTGTTAAGACAGACAAACGAACTTTTCACACACATAAAACCCACACACATTTGTTTTTGTATACTTGTGTGTGCCAAGAAGCTCCCATACGTTTATTCACAGTTTTGCATAGAACATTAGTGTTTTTTTAAGTGATACATTGTAGTTTTGAATTGTGCTCTCCAGAGGTTTCCGTTGGAAATTGCTTATACGTATTGCCACCATGTGGGGGTGTATGACAGTCACAAGTACACTGTACTTTGCATCTCCTCTCTACACCGATAAAGAAAAACAGTTTCGACCAGTCGTCTTTTATTTATTCTATTTATTAACAAGTATGTATTGTACACAAACAGGTTCCCAATAGAACATGTTAGTATACAAGGTTATATAGGTAATGCTTACCATGCATTATTACTTTATGTGTAACTTTTAAGATTTATAGTTGGGAATTGTAAATGTGAATATTTTTACTGATCTCCCCATAGATTGGAAATGGATTTGGGGCTAAATTAAGCTAATATTTTGTTTTCAGAGTTAAAAAAAAAAATATTTATATTTTTTCTACATGCGTTTATGTTTAACTAACTGGACAATTGCGCAAAACTAGCTTTTTAATCCATCAAGGACTATTAGCTTAGGGGCTAGTTTGCGCCGCAGTGCGATGATGTACTGGTTTATGATTCATTTATCTATTCCAAGGTAACAAAAAGGCTTCCAAATTATTTTAGTAATTGTTTTTCTTTTACTTCATGAGGTTATGATGAATACAAAAAATAAAAATAAATATATTTTCTAATACAATTCAATATATTAGTTTTAAATGGTTAAACATAATGATTTTAATTAATATTGTACATCTATATTATACAATTTTTTAAATAATGTTTTATTTTTAACCTTTCCATAGTAAAGAAAATATTACATTTAGTATAAAATGTATCTTGTGAAAATAAAATAAAATATATACTTGAGGTGTTTGTAAAAAACATGAGCCACTTCTTCCAGTCTCGTTGTTTTTATGTTATTTGAAACATTACTACTTGTAACCTGTAAAATATATTGTATATTTTGCCCATCCCTGCCAAATCTTAACACCCAGTCATTCCACACTCAATTCTCTATTCTGTTTGTATTTGTTGCAGGAGTCATCTATCTTGGAGGGATGGAGGAGGGATTAGTTATCCAGCATACTGGTTATGAAAAGTAAATAGAGGCAACATATAACTTAGTGGTTGGAGTATTAAAATCCCTGAGAAGATAAGGTTAAAATTGGTTGTTGTGCTCTTGAGCAAAGCACTTAATCCTAATTGTGTCTGTAAATTGCTTTTGCTTATTGGATAAGAACATCTGCTAAATTACTTAAATGTAATGTATAGCCTTTCTGTCTTTCCCCACCTGTCTGACAGGTTGCAAATGGGGCAATTAAGAGAATTAAGTGAAGAACTTCAGTCCTGCATGTACTGTATGCAATAGTTATTGTACAACCCTGTTTCCAAAAAGTTGGGATGCTGCCTGAAATGCACATAAAAACAGAATGCAATTATGTGCAAATCATTTAATCCCTCTAGACTTAATTGAAAGTATTACATAGAGAACATATGATATGTTGAAACTGAGAAATGTTATGGTTTTTGAAAAAATACAGGCCCATTTTGAATTTGATTCCAGCAACACATTTAAAAAAAACTCTACTACTGGGTAGTTTCTCCTCTTCTTTTAACTGTGTAATTATTTGTGAACAGAGGAGGACAATTGCTGAAGATCTGAAAGTGAGATGTTGACATTCAGGATTTCAGCTGCTCAACAGTTTGGGGTCTCCCCATGTTTCGTAATGCACCAAATGTTTTCAATCGGTGACTCGTTTGGACTGCAGGCAGGCCAGTATTGCACCCAGACTATTTTACTAAGGAGCCATGCTGTTGTAATACATGCAGATTGTGGTTTGGCATTGTGTTGGTGAAATTAGCAAGGCATTCCCTGAACAAGATCAGTAAAACCTGTACTGTATATATTGTTCATCATTAATGTTTCCATCACAGATGAGAAAGTCAGAGATACTATGTGCATAAATGCACCCCCATACCATTACTGATGTTGGTTTAACAGATCCTGTAACGTGTCATTAATCTAATGCCTGCAGCAGTCAAGGTCTAGCCACAGTGAGCTCTTCAGCCATGGAAAGCAGGAGGCACAACCACTTTTCTTAAATCCAGAGTACTTGACGGTAAGTGCATATTGATTTTTTCTAACCAGCTTTGTAAAGTTTTGCATTTACCTTTTTCAAGAATGCCAGGCTCTCATACAGTTGGAGAATTTCTTCTGACAAATTCCTAAATTGTGCATGAGCAGTGTATGTTTTGAAAGTCGGCGGGAGCATTTAAATTACTACATGTATTAGTATTAACCAAAGCCTTTGACAAGTAAATGTGATTGTGAGATGTTGAGACATTTGACATGTAACAATACATTGTCATGTCCTGCATGACCATATGTACTTTCGGAAACACTCATGGTTGAGGAGGATGCAAAGTATAAGCACATTTTTCTTTTGAAAGACATCTCTAAGCTACAGGCTAATTTCAACAAACGTATTACATTTTTTTGTCAAAGATTCTTCGGGAATGTCCTTTTGTAGATTTCTAAATGAATATTGTTAATTTGCTAATTATCTTCACTACAGATCTGGTCTGTAATATTACTCTTGAAGAGGACCACTATGCACCAGATCTCCCACTCTGCTCAGTGGACCTTGATAAAGATTTCTCCTTACTATCTTATTACTGTCTTATTAGTAGTAAATAAATTTAAAAGAATACAATAATATATTCTGCGTCCAAGTCTTTCTCTGTTTATGTCTGTGCGTGCATCTCAAAATGTTAGCAGTGAATGTGATAAATTATTTGATTAGATTTGCTTCAAACATTTCTTTAAATGATTGTTGCAAGCTGAAACCTGCCTGTGAAAACAAATAGACAGGTAATCACCAATATGACATAAATGTCCAAAAACCTCTAACAAAAGGTTACAGGTTTTACTTTTAAAGAATAAAACCACCAATCACAAAATTTTCCACTGGTAAAACAACAGCAAAGCCAGAAAACACAGTCTCTCGCCCAGCTCGTTGCGTCAGCCAAGGTCACCGGGCTATTCCAAATTGCTGGCACTCGCCCTGGAAATTGGGGTGGCAAAAAGTGAATTTGGACTAATCCTTTCAAGGCTCTGCTTTTTATCCTTTTATGTTTTGGTCATAAATGTTGTGACAAAAGTGGTACATTTCCAATACATTCCAGTCAATATATGATGGTGTCTTGAATGGTGCGTTGCCTCACAGTTTGGCAGCATCATTGTGATCAGGAGTTGAAACGTATCATAACATGCCCAGGACACTCCTGGAGGTCAGTGTGAACTTCTTCAGCACCATCTGGGGTGGCTAGTAGGGATGTTGGACAGGGTTGTCTTGCTCTGACGGGAGGTTGGCACTTGACTAAGAATGCGCTGTCCTTCGGAAATTTGTTCTCCTTCGGAAAACCTCCGGGTTTAGTGAGCAGTATGATAAGAAGCAAAACAAATTGGCTGGATGTGCTTTGGATAGAATGTCCTTGCTTTGAAGAGGCAAGGCCATAATCACAAATTTTTAAAAAGACACTCTTGAAACACTCTCACAGACATGCTTCTTATACAATTTTAATCGATCCTACTCTGGTAGGTTTGTTGATATGTTGCTTCTCCTACTGTAAATTATCCATCATTGTTGCTTGTATTCACTATGTGCAGTGCATAGACCTGAATAGCCAAGTGACATTTTGTATTATTTTATACACTGTTATTGTTATTTGTATCAGTGTGTATGTGTATGTATTGCTAGTGTTATAATTTGAAATATTTTTTAAAGGGCCCCTAATTTCCCTGTTAATCTACACCTGTTGTAAATAAATCATGTGCAAAATACCATGTGATTCATGCGTGTGCATTAAATTTGTTAAAAATTACAAGATGTTCTCTCCACTCAAGAAATATCTGTTTTATCATACCTGGGCCCTCAAAAGGCTAGGGACAGCCCTGACTATGTGGTTGTATAAAAATGTGACTCTACTGCAGTGTCTGAGTGAAGAAAAATCACAAAGATTTACCTAATTTATTGAGGACATAAGGACTGGAGACAGCTGGGTTTCACTTTGCTTGTATCATAGCAACATGGATCTATTTGTTACAGTCCAGCCTCACTGTTTCTGTGGTTATGTTGTATGACAAGTCATGTCTCCCAAATACCCCCTGGCAATATACAGTATATATGGCTCAGATAACCCCTACCTCTTCAAGACCATAGACTTACAATAATGACTTTCTAATGTGAACCAACTACATTCTCATTGGCAAACACTGATTGAAGAGAATGACTTAAGTGAGATGCTGCTCGTCTGTGGTATGTTCTAATGACTTGATAATGTCACATATCCCCATCCTCTGTTTATTTCTAACATCTTTAATAACCACAAGAGGAGCCACTGGTACTTACACTGTAATGATTCCGGGTAATATGTACAGGGGGATTGTTTCTGTTTCTCGTTCATGATGATCTTGGAGTAATCAAGCCCAAATGGACAGGCACGGTACTGATGCATTACTGGGGAGATAGACGCAGGGAGGCTTGAGTATTAATGTTGTCATGTATTTTTGGCAGAGGATTAGCCTAAGACAAATACAGTGATACCTGCACAATGCTAAAACACTACAACAGAATATGTGCAGAGTGCCTTTGCTACCATCTGTGATCATGTTTATCATCAGAGAGATCAACAAATATAGTTGTTTTCCCTCAGTCACTATTATCCTTGAAATACTACAGACCAAGGTAGTCTGTTGCTATTTGCCAGCATTTTTGATCTACCTCAACAAGAGAAAAAACAAACCCTGAAACATCTGTCCTTGGCAATTCCTCGGGCTGAAACTGATGAAATGATAAAGAGGGCTCCTGTTGGGGAACACTTCATTGTGAAGGTTATTTCTTACTGTCTCTGGGGATTGGAGATTGAAACTTCCTTCAAAACCTGTGACGTGATTTTATTGATTGCTCTGATTGCATTGATTTCTCTGGCTGTAGTTCATACTATGTGTATTTCAAGTGTCATGTTTTATTTGTCATCTGAACAGAATACAAAAGGTATAGATCATTATGCGCATTTCTTACTTGCCTGATCGATCACAACATTCAACAGTAATGTATGTAATAGGGTTAATAAATAAGTAAATACTTTGAAAGGCAAACATTATAAATAATAGAGTTGCAATACTAATAAGTATAGTAATTTGAATATTGATTAGAGTGCAACAAACTGAGCTGGTGGAGATTGTGGAATCTGTATGTGACAAGAATGTTGGTGTATTATAATTGGTGATGAAATGGACTGACTTAACAACCATCGATGAACTGGATTGACTTAACAACCATTGATGAACTGAACTGACTTAACAACCAGTAATCAATTGGGCTGACTTAACAACCATCGATGAACTGGACTGACTTAACAACCAGTAATCAACTGGGCTGACTTAACAACCATCGATGAACTGGACTGACTTAACAACCAGTAATCAACTGGGCTGACTTAACAA
>JACXGJ010004557.1:0-12091 GCA_016801105.1 Esox niger
AGAGGAGGGGACCCTGGGTAATACAGGTGTAGTAGAGAGAGGAGGGGACCCTGGGTAATACAGGTGTAGTAGAGAGAGGAGGGGACCCTTGGTAATACAGGTGTAGTAGAGAGAGGGGACCCTGGGTAATACAGGTGTGTTCGAGAGAAAAGGGCACCCTGGGTAATACAGGTGTAGTAGAGAGGAGGGGACCCTGGGTAATACAGATGTGGTCAAGAGAGGAGGGGACGCTGGGTAATACAGATGTGGTCAAGAGAGGAGGGGACGCTGGGTAATACAGCTCTAGCAAGGAGAGGAGGGGATGCTTGTCATGTAGAATGACTGCATCATTTAGGTGAGAGTTAGTGTACAAGCAAGGTCAAGTGAGTTAATGGAGTCAGTTGAGTTACAGGATAGGTCAGGTAGTTGACTGGTATTGTACCTGGAGTCCCAGCGTAACCTTTGATCTTGTTCTGGTCGTCCGCCATCTCCACTGCCAGACCAAGGTCAGAGATACGCACGTTACCTGAGAGAGAGCGAGAAAGTGTGCAAACACAAGGACCACAATGTCAAACCCACGTCAAACAAACGTCAGTGATTCTGTTCACAGCCCAGTGTATGTTTGTGTAGACGTATGTCCTTGTGCATTAACTGTACACACACGTGTGTGTGTGTGTGTGTGTGTGTGTGTGCAACCACCTTGATTATCCAGCAGCACGTTCTCAGGTTTCAGGTCTCTGTAGATGATTCTCTTCTGGTGGAGATGCTCCAGTCCCTGGATGATCTGAGCAGCGTAGAAACAAGCCCTTGGCTCGTCAAACCCAGGGTTGTTCTCGTCCACATTGTAGATATGATATCTGACCAAAGAGCAGATTAGTTTCATGTTAAGAAGATCAGTATACACAAACCACATGGAAGTCCAAGAGCAAAAAAGCAACATTAAATATGGATGCTGTATAATCATTTGATCATGCTGTTGTAGCAAGATATGTGGAGTTGCAGTGTCTTAAAACATTTTAAAAAGTTTCCAAAATCAGTAATATTCACTTAAATCAGACTTGATTTACAAAACAACTGCCAAGTCATTAAAATCTATACAACTCACATTTCCTGCTTGAATGTATTTCTACTTAATGAATGCGGGTCAAATTTAAATATGTATAATATCTGTTGTCTCCTGTATTGTTAGAATTAGGTTTAAGTTCAGGATTAGGTTTAGTTTAGTAGTGACTGCATCTCACCTCAGGTCTCCTCCATTCATGATTGTCATGACCAGGCAGAGCTCAGTCTTGCTCTGAAAAACGTAGGCCAGCGACACGATGAATCTGCTATGGACGCGTGCCAGAATCCTCTTCTCTACCATCGCCCCCTACAGGACCGGAGGGGAAAGGCTTGGTTACGTAGGTGTGTGATGTCTTAGTCTATAATATAAGGTTGGAATCGAGTTCGGGTTTCCGTCACTTTTTGTCGTTGACTTTACTTCTTGCTTTTCAATTGGCTATCGAAGTCCATTTTGGTCAACCAAGGACGTAAGCAGGACAAAACATTGCTCCACCTTTTAGATAGAAATGTATTATGTAAAACAAACACGCCTTCCAGACATGTAGAACACAAAACCCAGCGCTATTCATTCTGTTTCTTTCTGCAATCATCACGTTTTGGGTACTGAACAGAATGAGTGAACATGATTACGGTCAAGCTTTTCCCTAGATGGTAAAGTCAGAATTGTCTTTTCATAGCATGATATGTTCACACATTAATCACACACACACATGCACACAGAAGAGAGCCACAGCAGATCTGTTCCATTTATAAACATGGCGGTATTGATGCTTCATAAGGAGTTCATTAATCATTATAATGTGGCAGGGTGCTTATCACTTATATAAGCCAGGGATGCAAACCCAGTTACACAGACACACAATCTGTGCTACACGCAACCACACACACTCTCTGTTCCCTTCTCTGGCACTTTATGGACAGTTACCGTAAATCAAAATGGTGTTTATTCACATTTCATTGTGGAGGCGAGGAGTGAGCCACTCTGGTCTCCAAGGACAACCATCCCACGGATGTTTATAGTCAAGTCTGCCTCCTCTGTCTAAGCGATCCCACACGACCGCACAACTGCCCCGAGTTACCAAATTCCCTACCAGACCTGACACCATTCAGCACCATTCACCTACACTCTATCCAGCGCACAACTGCCCAGAGTTACCAAATTCCCTACCAGACCTGACACCATTCAGCACCATTCACCTACACTCTATCCAGCGCACAACTGCCCAGACTTACCAAATTCCCTACCAGACCTGACACCATTCAGCACCATTCACCTACACTCTATCCAGCGCACAACTGCCCAGAGTTACCAAATTCCCAACCAGACCTGACACCATTCACCTACACTCTATCCAGCGCACAACTGCCCAGAGTTACCAAATTCCCAACCAGACCTGACACCATTCACCTACACTCTATCCAGCGCACAACTGCCCAGAGTTACCAAATTTCCAACCAGACCTGACACCATTCAGCACCATTCACCTACACTCTATCAGGCAGTAGGCTCCGGACTGCTGGTGACATGGTACCGGAGCGGTCCAGGCCATGTCCCAGATGACCACAGCACTGTGAAGTGCAATTCATTTCCCTTCGTAGTTCACTTCATTTGGACAGGGCCCATAAGGGACAGAGTGTTGGGCAACAGTCCTGAATGAGGGTCTTATGTTGTGTAATCAGATCCCTGTGATAATCTGAAGAGCTGTGTGACATTCTGGTTTTAGGTCAAGGTTGAAGGCCGTGTACTAACGCCTGTGTGTGTGTGTGTGTGTGTGTGTGTGTGTGTGTGTGTGTGTGTGTGTAATGTAATTCTGTCCTGTAATCGGTCCTCCAATAGAATCGCTTATCCTGGACAGACACTGTGACTTGTGTTATGAGTGGTGATCATCGACCCAGTACAGAGTCTGCAGTAATCCAGAACGACATTCATTAGGGATTGCAAATATTTTAGCACCCATAGTGCTTAAAATGGTTCATACCGTACAAGTACTTAGTGAAATTTGACAACAGACTTGAGTACATCCCTGACTATTCTGGAAGGCTGAAGATCCACAATGAGTTTGACATTTTACTTACATGTCTCATGTAAAAAACGTTCTTAACAATTCCTTAGGACTCATAGTCCCTCCATGAACTACATTACCCACTATTAACCTCTGTTTACTCTATTTCATGAGTCAACTGAGTGACAATGCTGTCTGTAAAGATCCTCACCTCAAACCCTTTCCTCTTCTTCAGCCGCTTCTTGTTGAGCTTCTTGCAGGCGTACAGTTTCCCCGTGGCTTTCATGGAGGTGGCGTGAACCTCCCCGAAGCCTCCTTTGCCCAACACCCGGAAGTCCACAAACCAGTCCTCACCCACAGGCTGCATCTCCAGCCACTTCCACTGCAGAAACCTCTTCATGTACATGCTCTCCAGGTAGAACGTGTAGGGGACCTCCTTCAGGAAGTCCAGGACACTGGCCAGGGTCTCGTTGAACAGGTCGTCCGCGGCTTCCGCCTGCCTCTCCTTCACCTTGGTGATGCCATTCTCCGGCAGGAAGGGGCAGAAGAGCTTCCCGCCGGGCTCCATGTAACGAGACAGCATCTTGGAGGCTTTCCTGGCTCTGTCTTTGTCCTGCGATTGGTTGTAGTCCTCGATGTCCTTCCAGAGGCGGGACGGTCCTTTGTAGTCATTGTGGGATTCCAGGAACTCCCGGAACAGGCGTTTTCCAATGGGCTGCTCCACGCAGGCATTCTGGAAGTCCAGGTCCAGCGTTTCCCTCAGGCCTTCGCACACTGTGATGTGTGGCAGCTTTAGGCGTGCATGGTACTTCTTGTCCCGGTTGGCGGACACGTTGGCTGTGCCATCGAAGCTCCCGCGTGCCGAGATGTAGGCTGAGTTTGCCACCACTGTCGTCAAGCTTCCCAAATCCATGGCGACGCGAGGATTCGGGGAATAAACGAAGAGAGAGTGGGGGGAATGAGGACGGTAACAAAAAGCTCAGGGCTCCTGGGGGAAACGGATCAGGAGTGATAATGAGAAAATCCCTGGCCAGCGGAGAGCCAGAGGGGGAGCAAAGAGGAGACGTCTAGACAGACTCGACCAAAATGTTGTCAGGAAGTAAAAGGATTAAAGTTGTCTGAAGGCAGTCCTGACCCAGTAGAGGAGAAATCTGTCTCCACCCCTGGAGTGCCACACAGAGAGAGACATACACACGGTTTCCCTGAATGGGGAAAAATGACCCTGAGGGGGTTAGCCTCTGCCTCTCATTCTCATACACAAACAAAATCACATAACAGAGATCTACCTGACACAACAACTTTGTGTACAGACTTCTTCCACTAACGCCCTAATACCGTCCTCTGCATTGATCCTGTGACGAGAAGTATGGAGAGGGAGGGAGAGAGATGGAGGGGGAAAGAGTGAGAAAGAGAGAGTGTGAGAGAGAGGTGGGAATTAGACAGCGGTAGCATTCATAGGTGGTGTGTGGTGAATGCCGGTGGAATTCAGTCAAAGTTGAGTTCTATCATCCACCACACAGTTGTAGTGTTTCCATTCTGATTTTCCTTTGTTTTCTTATTTTTACAATAAATGTTCATCTTCAGCCAAAACCTAATAAAGAAAAGGTGAACCTCAGTCAACAGATAACACAGCAGAACATATTAAACAACGTTCTGAAACTCAAACCTACCTGAATGCAAATGTCAGGACTGCAGAAAGGTTGTTTTGACAGGTGAGTCAGCCGCATTGCTCTTTTAATAACATGGGTCCCGTTATATAATGGTATATCCCGTTATATCCGGTAAAAAACAAAAACTGGATTCCACTGCACTGACCCATTATCAACAAACACCATTGAAGGAACCATGAAGTCGGTTCTGAGTCCGTCGGTTCTGAGTCCGTCGGTTCTGAGTCCGTCGGTTCTGAGTCCGTCGGTTCTGAGTCCGTCACGCAGCAAGACAATGATTCAGATGTCCACATCAGAACGCTGAAAAAGCAACACATTTTAGATTTTGCATAACCTATTTTGGTTGAAATAAACGAGTTATACTGCATGCTTTTTTTCTTTTAGTTAAAGATCAGTGATGAAACATGACATTTTTCAGTAACTCAATGAAACACAAAAGGCAAAAAAACATCTTCCTGTCAGTAACTGCCCCCATGAAACCGTTATCAGTTTCTATTAGAAAACAGCAGGATAAAAACAACGAGAATGGTGACTGTGAACACAAACCCCATTGAGTCCGCTGCCGTGTCCTTCCGTCTCCACGCCTGTTGGAACTCCCACCATGGTTTCGCTTTGAGCCAAACAGCCACGGGGGACCTCAGGTGACATACGGACCCGCCTAGTCGTTCCACGACCACAGGGACACCAGGTTTTCAACCGGGCAAAGTGATTGGCTCTGCCCCTCCACTACAACCACATACCTGGAGCGTGTCCTTATCATCATGTATAAAAGACAAGTCCAGAGGAACGTAGCGGCATACTAGTCTCCACACCAGAGAAGGACGCCTGCTCTTAACAGCTATGCAGTAGTAGAGACAGAAAAACACTACATCTACAATAGAACTGCAGTAGTACAACTACAACAGGACTACAGTATTAGTGGTATAACTACAACAGGAGTACATCACAAGCAGTTGAACTAGGGGGTCATCTTTTTTTTACTTCAGTGTTGGAAATAGAGCTAGGTTGGTCTCTGGTACAGTTTGACCAGGTAAGAAGTGAGCCAGGTTGCCAAGTTGTGAAGAGGCATCCCGATTGCCTTTTGTTGCATCTTCCCGGGCAGTGCAGGATTCTAGCCAACCAACATGGCAACCCTGAAGGAGAAGAGAACGTGTGGCCAGAGGTGTGAGGACTTTGGTCGCTTTGTGTGGAACTCAGACACAGGAGCTCTGTTTGGGAGAACCCCAGAAAAATGGGGTACGTACCACACCACAGACAGATTAAGGTGTGTGTCTGTGATTGAGGTGTGAATGTGTATGTGAGTGTGTGTGTGTGTGTGTGTGTGCATTCAAGTTTGATTTAATATACTTGTGAGTACCAAAACACCTCACAAGTATAGCAAACCAGACCACACAAACAGAAAGACTACTCTGGCTGACAGGTTAGGGTTAGAATTAGGAGTTCAGGTTAGGTTGAAATTTAGGAATTAGTATTGAGTTATAGAAACCTTGCTTTATTTAAAGTCAGGGTTTCAGAAAGTCATATGGCTTTAATGGTAATCTACTGTTGTTCCTCAAAAATATCAAGGTGAAAAATGTGTGTTTGTGTCTGGGTACGTGCGACTGAATGGTTGTGTGGAATATGCCTGTGTGTGTTTTTGCATGTGTGACTGTCATCTGGAGCACAATATGAAGTGAATGAAAAAAATGTTCCCACATGTTCAGCAGTAACACCTGTCTTTGCCGTGTCCTTTAGAAAGGATATCAGTGTCGGGTTGTTCCAGTGTGTGGACATTAGATTGGCCAGACTTGATTGCAGTTTGAGTGATAAGCGTTTTCTTAGGAGAGAGAGAATGACCTCTGCCTGACCTCACAGAGGTCACCTCCGCAGAGAGTAGAGGCAGACAGGTATAACCGGTCTCTCTCTCTCTCTCCCTGTCCCAATGTTCACCTGTCTGTCTCTCCCATTCAGTGTACATCAGCCTCTACTACGTGGCCTTTTATGTGATAATGACCGGGCTGTTCTGTCTGGCCATCTGGACTCTGCTGTACACCCTGGACCCATATACTCCAGACTACCAGGACCGCTTAAAGTCACCCGGTGAGGAGACCCAAATGGCATCCTATTCCCCAAATTGGGTGCAATAGAGTTCTGGTAAAAAGTAGTGTACTATATACGGAATAAAGTGTCATCTCTCCATAGGGCTCTGGTCAAAAGGAGTGTAGTATATAGTTAGCAGGGCACCATTTGGGATTCAGCGTGAAAAAAGGAGATAGTTTAAACTAAAAAAATGCTGCATGATTTACTGCTCTTGGGGGAAACGACCCCATTACCCCCCCATTTCTCTTTCTGGCCCCGCAGCTGGAACAGCCAAGGGTAACCTTTGTGTACATTGTGTGTGTGTGTGTGTGTGTGTGTGTGTGTGTGTGTGTGTGTGTGTGTGTGTGTGTGTGTGTGTGTGTGTAGGAGTAATGGTGTATCCGCCAACGTACGTTGAGGAGGATGTTATTCTGAGCTACAACACGTCCGATAAAGCCAGCCAGACCAAGATGTCCAACTACCTCAAGGCCTTCCTCAAAGGTGACTGTTCCAAACTGCATCCTATTTCCCATTCAGCCGCAAAGTGCCATCCTTTCTGATTGAAAGTTTCCCTCAAAGGAACTGCATTTGTTAGTCGATATTTGGACTTCTCTGTATCCTGGCAAATCTTTGAATTGTTCCTTTTGTTTCTCTCTCCCGTGTCCATCCCACCATCTCTCTTTCTCAGGCTACAACGCCACTGCGCAAAAGTCGAACATAAACTGCACCCGGGGAAAGTACTTCATCCAAGATAGCTTCAAAGCACCGAACCACACCAAGTACTCCTGTCGCTTCGACCAGAGCATGCTGGGAAACTGCTCCGGCCTGGACGACCCCACATTCGGCTACAACAGCACCATGCCCTGCGTCATCATTAAGATGAACAGGGTAAGTTCTCCATCACGTAACGCCCGGCACTGCAACGTTAAATTTTACTCACGTAAACCTGTTATTTAAAACACAGTCACATGTATTGGGTGCCTCGAATTCTGAATGCTGATTGGCTGATAGCCGTGGTATAAGACACCGAATGCCGTGGGAGTGACTTCACATCACTCTTACTGTTCTGATTGGGTTGATGCTTAAATAACAGACTGTGTCTATGTAACACGTGTAATAGGTACATTTTAATGCATTTACGCCCAATAGTGGAACTTCGTGACTACACAGTTGGCCCGCGGTTAATGGTTATATTGTTGTTTCCAACCTAGATCATTAGGTTCCTGCCTAACAACGGGACTGGCGTTGCTCCACATTTGAACTGCACTATACTGGTGAGTAACTTTAGGGTCAACATGGATCCTCTTGTAAACCGAGTAAGAACCAGGATGGCCACTCTGGAAAAACGTCACGACGGCACGTGTTAAACATACATAGCAATAAGCTCAAAGATTTAGTCACGTCAAAACATGCTTTTGGAACCATTTACTTCACGTGATTCAGGGAAAGTACTGTGCGTGTTTTTGTAAGAGGCAACAAATATATTCAGATAACTCCATTGCTCTGCTCAGCGCGGATGCGCAGAAAGCCCGTTGTTTCCATCATTTGATAAACGCGATGTGTGTGAACTACAGAGTGGCCACGGAAATGTAGAAGCGATCGAGTACTTCCCAACCAACGCCGCTTTAGATCTATGCTACTACCCTTACTACGGCAAGCTGGCTCAGGTAACAATGACAACACGGTGTTTTCATTTCCTCTAACTTATATTTGTGAGAAAATACATTAAATTATATCCACTGTTTAGGTTTACACTGTCACTGACTATAATGCTCTCCCGGTCGGCCTTTACATAATCAGCATGAACCCCCATCCTCGTGTCCTTCCACAGCCTACCTACGTGAACCCGCTGGTGGCCGTGAAGTTCCACCTGGTGAACGACAGGGAGGCTAAGATCCAGTGTCGCGTGGTGGCCCACAACATCGCCTATCAGGACTCCTACGAACCATATCAAGGGAAGGTCGTCTTCCTGCTCAAGGCTCTGAAATAACATGTTCCCATTAGGGGACTTTTCATTTACCCAATTACATACGTCCTTGAAGTGTTACGGAACCGATGACAGATCAACGAAAATCAACTTTCATTTCGAAGTCTAGTATGTGTAGTATCTGGACCAGTGTCTCATTTGAAATATTTTACACATTTCCACCCCTAAATGTTTTACCTAAAGGCATCTGGATCATATAATTGGGTCATTTAATACTATTTCACTTTAGAAAATCGTAACTTATTTTAATTAAATATATATGAAATGCATAAAAAAATCAAATGTTTCCTAGATAAAGTTTACATTAAATTATATTTAAGTGTGACCATGGACATTTCATTAGTAACACTAAATAAAGCTAGTTCTCACATGCACGCAAGTTGTGCATATTTTATAGTCTTCGTTCTTAATATGTTTTTTGACTGAATAGTTTGATTAACAAGGATTTTACAGCACTTGCAGATAGTGGTAAAATGCAGTTTTTGGAGCTGAACAGGTGAGTTTCCCGGATATCAGGGAAACATCCACTGTTTAAATGACCTGCCATTGACAGCCTGGATTACTGTGGAAATGGTTGGATTGGTGCGATTTTCTCATGTTTTAAGTTAATTAACTTCTGTTTAATTAACAAGAGGTTAAGCTAGCATCACTAACGGTAGCTAGGCCATTCGAGTTGGTTGCAGCGGTGCAGATGAAAACAGATCACGTAATTCATTAATGACTATAAGAAGATATGATTGCAAATACAACAGTGATGAGGTTAGCCCACCCAATGGAAATGCAACTGGCATTTTGAAATATAAATAATTAAAGTTGGAGTTGTCGATAGTGGGCAATGGAAGGAGTTTGTTTTGCCCGCCAAGTGGGCGTTTTCATATGCGGTGAAGACAAGTGAAAACGATCAACAGTAGCCAAAGTACTGTTTTGGCTTGGGCAGCACCATTGATGAAAAACGGTCCTATTGGTGGGGGCGGATCACATGATTCCAACCAGGCCATCATCAGCAGGGCTTAGCCAATCAAACGTGTAAAATCCCCAACTACAGGGTGTGTAAAAATTGTCACATCACTACTCCTATGCATTTTCCAACATCCATGAGTACTCCAATTTCAAGAAACACAAAAAAAGTATAAGTAGCAGTTATTTACCATTTCAGGTGAAGTAGAGCAAAACGCATCCAAAATAAGAGTGGCCTTCATATAGACCACATTGTTCACTTGTCTGACCATATGGACCCACGTATTGAGTAACTGTTACACAGAAAAGCCATGAATGAAACATGTATTAAATCCATGAAGACAATGTTAAAACACTCAATATTTATTCTCTATTTTCCAAACGCATATTAGATAACAGAAAGAATAAAGGTACGGCCTTGCAAAGTCGCACTTGTTCGGTTATACAAAAGTTCATGGGGGGGGGTCAAATTATAACGCCCGTTTTGGCTTCTGACAAATCTGAAGTGTTTCACTTGCTTCCACCTTTCCAGGGGCTCCTCCCTTCCGCACCCCAACATTTTGTTCACATTCTTTGGAGGTCCTCCCCCAAATGTCCTTCATCAAGTATAGCATTTACCGATGGTTTAAAATGGCTCTGTGCGTTTGGCGTTGATGAGCATGGGCTTCACCCTTCAGTTGAACCGAGCAGATTATGAACAATGTTTACTTGACATGAGAGGTGGGAGGAGTCTAGGGACAGCATTTATTCATTGAAACGCACATCGAAGACCGAGCCAAAGTCATGTGACGACACACACACAAACATCCTGACAAATTCTGAAAATAGCTGCCAGAATGAAGTCTCACTCACGCATCTTACTAGAAAACAGCAAGGTACAAAACACACACACACGCACTTTATGGGAAGTAATTTCACTGAAAGACAGCCACCACAGGTCAGGTTAAACATCAGCACAGATCGGGTCTCTAGTTTAGGAGGGACCCTCTCTGTGGCTGTATATAGCAGTTCACTCAGAAATAAAAAAACGAATTTGGCAGGAAAGGTGTCCCATTTCCTGTAATAGGAAAGACTGCTTAGGGGCTGATGAGGAGCACTTTGTGGAGATTACACTCAAAGAAACAAAAACACAGGAGGCTCATGGGGGGGAAATTAAGTGAATCCCCACAAGAGGCATGTGTCCTTGACAGCAAAGACTACATTTCCCAGAAGGCCATTGTGGATGAGCATTCCATGCATTTCAAAGGCAGCTGAGGAAGGAGAGGCAGGAGTGTTTCAAAATGGTCTCCTCGTGGATAACATTGTGGGATGGACCCGGTCTGTGTCCCAATCGACACACTATTCCCTATATAGTTTAGATAAGGGCACAGGACAATGGTCAAATAGAGTATAGTACACAGGGAACAGGGTGCCAGTTAGGACACTCATGGACAGCCATCAGACTGGGCTGGTGGACTTGGTCGGGGAGGTTGAGAGACACCCGACAGCTACCAGTTTAATCGTCATCGTCGTAGTCTTCCTCGTCCTCCTCCTCGTCTTCCTCCTCCCCCATGTAGGACACGGGGGTGTGGCCTCGCGAGCCGCTGCAGTGTGATTCGTTGGAACTGGATGCCACGGTGCCGTCAGCGACACTGCAGACGAAGCAGTTCCTGGTTACCGTTTCCTGTGACATCACTTATGGTGTATGAAAAAAAATATAATTAAAAAAAGGACCAAGAAAGAGATAAGAGGCGTTTCCTGTACCTTGAGTGGTGCCGTCCTGCTCCGTTGGTCGACGAGGCCCCCGTCATGTACACGTTACTGATCGGACCCGTGGCCATCTCTGGAGGAAAACAGACACACATACACTTTCCCAAGGCTTGCAGAGAGAGGTGGAGCCACTGCAGAGGATCCCACCCTTAGCTCCGCCCCTTGGACCGGTCGAAACGCCTCCAGCCCAAACCCAGCTGAGTAGCCGGTCGAAGCAGAGGCCTGAGAGTGGCGTCAGGCTCGGGGAAGGCGAGGTTCATACTGACCTGTGACATAGGGCTCCAGGGCTTTGGGGACCAGGGCGCGGGCTTCCTTCAGGTCCTCGGGGGAACATCGACCCGCCTCTAGACCACAGGCCATGCCCATCCTCTTCAACACCTCGATGTCGTCATGGATCTCAAACATGTTGTCGAAGTTGAACAGGTACTCAAACCTGCCGGGAGGCGGAGAGGAGCAAGACACCAATCACAATCGCTAGCAGGTCCAGTTGCGGACTTCTGGCCACTTGCATTTGGACTGGGCAGTACTAAGGAGAACTGCCACCGGAGACACCCAACACCAGAACTGGGTCATCAGCGTGAGGCCTACTTGTCGTTGGAGATGCTGCAGTCGATGACGGTCCTCTTCGA
>JACXGJ010004557.1:12191-25902 GCA_016801105.1 Esox niger
GGGGGGGCTAACCTGTAAAATGAGCTCCTGAAGCTGCCCCTGTTTCTGTTTGATCCTCTCCAGCCGTCTCTGTCTTTCGACCTGACAATGAGAGAAAAGACTCGACTTAGTGTTGATTTTAAATAAAGGCAACCTGAGTTAACATACAACACAGCATCCTTAATCCATTTACTGACCAATCACAGCACAGTCACCGCCCCCATGCAGAAGACATGAATGCCCTCTTATTAACAGGATGGGACATTTAGCCGCGATAAGGGAAACAAACTCTTTCTTCGGTTTTTGCGTTAGCCTCTCACATCGCCGTGGTGGATTTTTGGGCCACTCTTCCACGCAAAACTGCTTTTCCTCAGCAACATTTGTGGGTAAACATGCAAATTCAGCATCCAAAATTGATTAAGTTACTCCCAAAAGTAATTTCACTCATGAGGACTCCTGTGCATTTTGGATCAATCTTGCGTCAGTTTCTTGTGGTCGGGCGACCTTTACTTCCCTGAGCAGACTCCAACGTTCCAACAACCCCCAAAATGGGATCCCCCGAAATCACCACCAGGTTTGACCTTCAATACCGCAGAAAGCCCTGTTTGCTTTCAGAAGCTACATTGTGAACAGCATAAGTCCTGTTATGTCTGCCAGGATTTAGAATGTTGGTTACAAGGGAAGATGCTCTGACTGCTTGGATGCCAACCAAAACCCAAAACACAAGCACCGACAGACAGGAAAAGCTGGCCTACCTCAAGGTTCTGGCACTCCTGGGCGGAGTTGGTGGGCAGGCCGATCCACTTGATCTCCTTCTTCTCTTTAGAGATGATGTTCATGGCCATGAGTACGTTGAGCGCGTCGTAAACACGCCGTCTGATGTTTTTCTGGTCGTAGGAGTGCTGGAAAGGGGAGAGATGCGGTCAAAGTCAAACGATACGACCGTTCACACTAACCAGGGCTGTGGATAATTGAGCAAATGACAAACTATTTTACACAATGAATATACAGCGGTAGGTCAAGTTTGCAAGACCACTTTTTGTAGTGTGGTGATGAGTCAGTTGGATGCGATTACTTGACAGAAATGATGAGGGTAGGTTAGTCAAACATGGATCACAACACACAGGGAACAGTTTCAAACGTGCTTTCAGTGAAAATAACCCTGGAGGGTCTGGTTTGCTGCTTAATGAACCACCAACAAAATCACATAATGCGGAAAAAACTATTCTGCGTACGACAGTCTCATAGTACATAGTACAGGCATTGACAAGACATCTCACACAACATAAATGTGTGCATCTGAGTCACACGATCATTGTCTGGGACCATCGCACAGGGAGACCAATAGCTTTCTGGGTCCTGTCGGTGAGCCCCACAATCAATCTGTGTGGTGTCCCGGACCACAGCGCACCAGAGCACTGCGGTATCAGCTGAACAACCACACCAGAACCAGTCAACCAGAACAGAAATACCCCGCCCCCCGGTCTCACCGAGTCACCGGGCGAGAGGAGGGTGTCGCCGGCGCTGAACTCCGCCACCAGCTCGTCGGCGACCTCGTTGTAGGTGGTCACACCTTTCTTCTGGACCTTCTCACACACCTTCATGGAGAAATGCCTCAGGCCTTTCCCGTTCTTATCAGCCTTCTTACCTGTGCCACGCTTCCTGGAAGACATCCAATAGGAAGCAGGAGAGTGGGTGAGACAGCCAGTCAAAGCATGCGAGGATGTTTACTATGTAAACCAGGGCTGTCAAACTGGTTCCATGGAGGGCCGAGTGTCTGCTGGTTTTAGATTTTTCCTTTCAATTGGTTCCCAGTTCAGACCAAAACAACCAGGTGAGAGTAGAAACTAACCAATCAGTGACCTAATTAATCAATCAAGTATGAGGTGAGAACAAAAACCTGCAGACATTTGGCCCTCCGTGGAACCGGTTTGACACCTGATGTAAACAGACATCCACCCAAGCGTTTCAACGCCGTTACAGAATTTTAACATCTCCATCGTTGTTCCCAGAGATCAGCCCGCCAGTGCCAAAGCCCAACCGGATGTGAATCCAAACTCTTACCCAGTGGACCAGGGCGATGCATCCGGTGGTTGGCTCTGTGCTCGGTACTGGGTGCTGGGCGTGTGAGGGCTGCCCATGGGAAGCCCGCCAGAACCACTGGGCCTCTGAGGGGTACCGATCACCTGGGAGACAGAGGTCAAAACCCGGCCGTAGTTACTGCATGACGGCGGTGGATCATCAATGCTACATCAATTAACCGTTTTTGCCAAGTTTCAAGATCTCAGCAATTCACCTCAAGTGCTGACAAATCCCACTGAAAACTATTTGACTTGGCAGTCTCCATCACTATGGTTACCCAGTGAGTGGACAGCCCCCCCCCCCCCCGTCCCATGCCCAAGAGGCAGAGGACAGCCCCCAACCCAGCCCCCCGTTTTAGCTGTCCCGGGAGGCCAGGGCTTGGTTCTAATAGGATGATACAGAGGTGATGTGGTCACATATAATCCCGCTGACTGCAGGGTTTGTTGGTGATCAGCTTACGGAAAAACACACAAAGGTCACAAACACAGGTCACCGCCCTGCCCCCCCCGCATTTATTATCTGTAGGTTTTATCACCATGGAGACACAGGAAGCCCTCGTGCTTCCATATCAGCGGGAGAGGCGGGCCTAAGGAGGAGACAGAGGCACAAGGGTACATGGGTCGGCTCCACGCCCAGCATTCATGTGTTTAAACACTTGGTGCAAGGCAGACTGATATCACATTTATTTCAATCAAATGTATTATATAAAGCCCTTTTTACATCAGCATCCGTCACAGTGCTTTTACAAAACACCCGGCCTAAAACCCCAAGGAGCAAACAGCAGTGTTGAAGTAACACAGTTAGACGACTAATATTGGAAGTCCCAGACAGCGCTTGACAGTCCAACATGGCGTCATAGTACTGGCGAACACGGTGTCGACGGTTAGCACTGGGCGAGATTGCCTTGCATTGTGGGAAGTGTGTTTTGTCTCACCATGTGTGGCGCGATGTTGACATTGGATGGGCCGAGGGTTTTGGGAAGCAGCTGTTTGCCAACAGACAGGGCCTGAGGGTGGACCGTCACCAGCACACCTGCAGAGAAGCAGGGGAGAAACTCCAGGTGATTTCACCCATTGAGGTTTGAAGCAAGAAAAGGTGAGCCGTCTCAACGAGGCAACACTGCCCTCCACTGTCAGGCAACAGAAAATCCACCAAATACACTACCTTTGCTGGGACTGAGGTTCTGGTCATAGAAAACCTTCAGCTCTCCATTGGCACCAATCACAGCAGCCTGGAGATGAGAATGTCCTGTTATAAATCACATGGCGCCCTCAGAACAGAAATAACAGTACACTGCAAATGGATTGCTATACCGTGTGCACGCATGTGGGCGCGTGTGGTCCGTTTATGATAACCTTTGAGCATAGGAATCCAGCTGAGCGGACACTGAAGTTCAAGGACCTCAGCGACCATCTTGACCTCAAGCGTCTACACAGATATTAGCCCTGTTTCCCAGATAGCGGGAAGGCAAGTAACAAATCACAATGAAACAACAAGGTCTTATTATGAAAGTCAATCAGATCTAGTCTATAAAGTCCTTTTTACATCAGCAGTTGTCACAGAGTGCTTTCACAAAACACCCAGCCTTCAAATCAAAGATGCCTTTAGGATGATTACTGCTTAGCCTTGGCAGAACCAGCCAACACGTGACATGCAGAGATAATGTGAACGGCTGTTCTGGATCGTCTTGGCTGGATGCATTTTTTCTTGCCCTCGCTGCAAGGAAAGAAGACCCGATAGGAAGCGGTCTGACCCAAATATGCAGCAATGTTATGCCTAGCAAGTAAACATTGTGCAGATATTTCTCTCCAAAATTATTGCTAAGTACGATGTAGATATTAGGCAGTTTGTACCAAAAATTCCTATAAACCAACTACCCTACTCCAAACAAACAAAAAGGATCTTTGAATGTTCATTGCAATGAAACCTTGGAAGACACCTCTATACTGTCCTAACGGAAAAAGGTCAACGGGTATTTATACATGTCACTCACAAAACCCTCTGAACGGCACACACCCTCAAAAGGTTCTTGAAATATGCTTTGAGGAACCATTTAATAAGGAGTTCTTTGAGTGACCCGTTTAAACGGTCTCGGAATGTAATAGTCAAATACCAAATCACAATATTGAAAGCACTAGTTTGACATCGCTCCCATAATTATTGAGAGCCTAATGTTATGCCACGAATCAGCGCCAATGGTGCTCGCGACCAAGAGTACAGGTGTGATCGGTGAAGGCTTCCATCTATCCTAGTCCTCTCTGGCTCTAATGTTATTTGTAGGTTTATAGAGCTGAGGAGAGACTGTGATATTGGATCCAGAAAGGCACTGGACAGAGCAAAAGGCTGCTGGCAGCTGCGAAGTCTGAAAGCACTAATAAAATCAGTATAACTGACAAAAATGACAGCACCCACCTCGCCACCATACAAACCACACATGCCTATTCATGCTCTTGGACGTATGTAGATAAAATCCATTATGTAAACCTGAAAGTGAAACAAAACAACCGGTACAGTGGCAGCAGTGCAAGCAGGACAACCTGCGGCCTGAGATGTTTAGCGGTCTAGGCCTACAGTGCACACTGGGATTGACCCCCTTTCAGAAAACAATTGCTTATTTTCGCGAGAACCTTTAAACTAGAACAATGTCAAGCATAACAATGAGCGCACGGGACATCAGGCACAGACGGACCGGTCAGCAAGAATGCGGGAGTGGCTTCGGTACAGGTTGGCGAATGTCCTTGAGAGGCCCAATCAAAACCCCGACCACAATCCAATAGAGGTGTAAGGGGTTGAACATTCCTGTTAACCCAAGGTCCCATTCCATCTTAAGAGCTTGAGCAACGAACGGCTGAAGAGGAATGGGCAAAATTAGCTGTGTCCATATGCGCAACGCTGGTAAAAACGTATGGCTGTAATTCATACCAAAGGTGCCTTGACCAAATATTGACTAAGGGGGAGAATACTGAACAGAAAATAATTGACTTTGTCAGATCCTGACTAAGGATATGACTTTTTATTTTGGAATAATTTGTAGGTAACTTTTATACTTGGACATTACATACATTGGGGGCTCAACCTCAAGAGTCATGGCAAAAGGTCTGAATAAATATACTTAATAAATAAAAAATTTAATAACAGGGGCACAAATTTACACAAATGTCGGCCTGTCATTATGGGGAATTCTGCAGACAGGAAAAAACCCAACATAATTAATGATACATTTAGTCAATAACACAAAATAGAAAAAAGTCCAAACTTCCAGTGTATAAAGAGCTTCCCCTCACTCAATAATTAGAGGAGGCATTGCATTTCACAGTTATTAAATATAGCTTTGATCTATGAAAAGTCAGACATTTTAGTAGTAGGCTAGCAGTGTAACCTTTTGTATTATCATATTATCAGGTTAATAAATAGCAGTAGGAATTTCTTTTTTGGGGGGGATGTGGCAGTCGAGCTGTTTTGGAGTCTCCATTTACAGACATGAAATATATGCCCTCAGACAAATTAGCCCAAGACATCTGAGGTAGTGAAACAACACATTTGAAGAAGTTCAAGTTTTCAGTGTACATATAATGCCAGCAAATTAATATTTTTGGGAAGGGGGCGTTGACTCTCTATTGACACTATACATTCATCTACTTCCATATCCCCAATTCGCCATCAGACCGACCAAGTCGTTATGCTAAATGGGATGTTAGCGGTATGTGCGTGGGAGGATGATGCCACCCAATTAGGCTCTGCCAAGGAAAGGAAAATGGGCCAATCAGAAGGTAAACCTGACAAACTCCCCTGCAATAGGGTACAGAGCTTTATAGTGCATGTCCACTATTCTGGCATGCTCGTATGTTTATGGCAGCACACACAAATACACTATGCTAGACTGCAAGGATCATTATAATGTGATTTTTTATTTGGTCGATGATGAGCGAGAATGTATTTTGGTTGGTTTTAAGTTAAGTTAAAAGAAGTTTACGAAGAGCGGTCAACACAGCTCTCACCTGCCAACAAAAAAACACTCTGTGGATACGCCCATAACCAGCCATCTTGGGCAAGGAAGCCCTGTTTACAGGCAAAATGGTGGCCGGAAAAGTGGCAGTGCAACATTCAGTTCCACGCAGTCATGATCTGTGATCGTTGTTCTGCGCTGCACACAACTGAATATAAATATCGTCTAATGAACTAGTGATGTAAATGATACGAATGTGATTGCGCCGAACTCCTGCCAGCAATGTAGAAAGGCAACTGCCACCTTGCGGTTTACACCGGGGTGGGAGGTGAGCACACCATCGGTCATACATTAAAAACAACAGGCAGCAGAGTCAAGGGCCCTGGTCAAATGTAGTATGCACTACATATCAAAATGCGCCATTGTGGACACAACCAAGTGTTTTACATTAGCTGTAGCCAGAACTCACATCCTTTGCCATGATCTCAGCTCCTGTGGGGTGGGAGACGAAGGTCTTCTGGAAGGGTCCTTTTCAGTGCAGGCTTCTCTACAGCAGAAGATGGAAAAAGGAAACATTGCCTTTAGCAATTTTCCCCAAACTAGAAGTTAATCAATGTACAACTGGCTTGTATATTGCCTAAATACTCAGTTTAACTTGGTTTGAATCTCTTCGATTTGGAGAATGCAGGCTGGATATCCCCTCTGGGACTCAAACCAAAAAACTCTGGCAGGACAGATAGAAGTTTTACACTTATTTTTAGCTTTAAATCGGGCTAAAAATGCAGGTATTTCCCACTATGTCAAACGTAAAAATAAACATGTAGGCCCAACGACAGAAACACAATAGTGAACGACAGAAGGTTCCCAGAGACGAACTAGGGTAGCCCAATAACAACTACTTTGTTCCAGAAGCTGGGCCCACAGCTGCCGGACAAGCATCTGAATACTGTTTACTTAACATGCACAAAGCACACTACACATTTGGTAGAAACCGAAGTAGCTAGCTTGTTTGCTGCTATCTAAGTTCTCGCGCTCTCGTCACATTTCATTCCTAGTTCTAGCCTACTTAAAACATTTTAATCGCTCAAAATAACGTTTTTTCCCACCACAAATGATTGCAATAACAAATGTTTTGCAGCTCGGGATATACACATCCAGCTACTGTAGATCGCTAGCTACGTGAAACATCAAGGCGTTGTGCACGTTTAAAACTTGAAATATTACCATCAACTACTACGACTTCTCGTTATTCTTGATCCGCAACTCCAGTTATTGTTGCCAGAGATTAAGGGGAAAGGAAGAGGAGGTCGAAATAATCCCCCAAAACAGGAAATTAGCTAAAACTAATCAAAAATAAATCGCTAGTTAGCAATTATTTTCAGAAACCAATATGTACAGATCACATATCGTTTTCAATTACCTTGCACACTGGATTAGTACAAACACAGACACATATTGTTTGAAGAAATTACTTGAAGCAATTCATCAGACAAGATGGTTGCTTTGGAAGGTTGACAGCTGGCTATGGTTTGTCCCCAAGTTAGCACGCAACGTGCTAACGTTACAGTAGTTCGAGTAATCGACACGGTATTTGTAAACGAACTACCTAACATGCATTATTTCCTTGCAGTTAGTTTCAATTCAATTAATAAATGGGCTAGTAGTTTATGAACAAGTAACGCTACTCCGTCAGTCATTAGCTACAGTCTGTAGTAAGTGTGGACAATAGTGTTGCATTTACGCTAGAGTGCACTTACTAGCTAAGCAGCAAACGTTAGCTACAATACCTGCTAGCTAGTAGCGAACCACTATGGCCATTTTTTGAATCCAGTTAACTAAGCGTTAGTTACCCGAACACAGCAAAACATGACACTAAATTAAATGTACTAACCTTAACGTTGGCTAAACCCGTGTTTAAAACATTTTCATTATTGTGAATGAATGGTAATGTAAAGTTTTTTCCATTTTACTTATTAGTATGGTATCGGCAGTATGCTCGTAATATTCCGGAAAGTCTTTCGCTAATATGATGATAGTTGTATATTTTATGCACACTGACCATAGTTAGCATTCTACCGCTAACTATTTAGCTAAATTAGCAATGTTGTTCAATTCAAAAACGGGCTACCTCACGTTAGCTAGCTAGTTTAACTCTACTAAACTGAAAACAAGCGAAATAATCTTACTTACTCAGAGTACGAGTGCTAATATATCTTCTATATCATAAAATATTAATGAAACGCAACGTGGGAACAATGAAAGCACTTTTCTGATGTATATTTAGAGTTGCTGCAAAAGCACCTGTCCTAAACTCCGACGGGGCACTCCGGCTGCTGCGCTTCCAGAGTTGTGTGACAGTGCTCTGCAAACTGAGCTTGGCGGTGTACGAAATGTAAAAGAGATGATTGGATACGCACAAAGGAAACGTCATCACGCGGGAACATTATAACACGCCTTCAGCACGATATCCACGCATTTCATTGGTCAAGACATATAATAAGCAAATGACACGAAAGTACATTTTTAACCAATATAAAAATATCGGTAATTGTACTTCCAACTCAAAAAATGACAGATTAGCTAACACAACAACACGGGCCATTTTCATGTATTGTGCTTGCAATGTCCCCCTTAGTTCCATGCCACGTTTAAAAAAATAACCTATTAACTATCTATGGCTGACTTATAAATAAAATGCAATATCTTTATGTCGATCTTCATTATACGTCTCAGGAAAAATAGAGGCATGATTTATTCTATTTCTAGTGTTTGCCTCAAATCAGTTAGTCTACATTAAAACAGACCACACACAAACACAAACCATTGAATCATTGTTAGCAGTTATCATATAAAAAATAACTAAGACATTTTACAGCATTATATGCCATAGGAGTGCAATAAAGTGTGTATAATATAAAGCCCTGACATAACACATTCAGTATCGATAATTGTCTATGTGGTTAGTATTCGGTTGCAGCCAAAAACAGACATATTCGCACTTGTCTTCATTAATTACAGTTTTTAACGTATGTTCCCCACAACCAACTATTTTCTACACATTTCTGAACAAAATGTAAACATTCAAAAACACGAAGATGATTAGATTAAATAATGCGGTGAGGTTGCTATGTTGCCTCTAGTACTGTGGACCTCCAACATGCGCAAGCCATCATGAAGTAACTAGAACGTCGGGTTTCTAAAAACTGTGACTCGATTGAAAAATCGGGGTCTTCCAGACAGAAAACGAGCGGATTGACCAATGAGGTCCAGATCGGTAAAACCTTCAAAACCTACGGCGCCATCTGAAAACTGCAGTTGGTTGAAGGCACTGCCAAACAAGAATTAGAACCTTCCCAGTGAAACGGAAAATGAGTCCACGGATTGCTACCGGAAGCGTTAAAACAAAGAACAACAACTCTTTTAGTTTGTTGTAAAATTAAGTTGATAAAATGCAAATGGTTTCCGCAACGGAGAGAAATACGAGAAATTCTAACGCGCAAACGTTTAACTAAATGTAAATATATTCTAGAATAGGGAATGGCTTGCCCATTGTGTGCAGGCATTGGAATAGGCTCGCTGTGGAATGACACTGAAGAATTCATGAAGAATCACAAGAAAAAGCGTCTGAACTATCGCTTCATTTGACATTTTAGACATTTCACCTCTTGAAGTATTTGGTTTTCTATTTAGTTGCAGATAAAATGCCCATCATCTATATCATTAAAACCAAAGGGTACACATCATTAACCCATACAGTGTTAATAACAGTTAAAGTAACTGCCCAGTTATTTCTTAGACTTCTATGATATATGAATGAATAACAATACAAATAAAGCAGTTTACCTAACAAAACAGGTGAACTTTTAAAAAGTAGCTTTGACATTGCAATGTTGCAGGCCAACCTCCTCAGAAGATTAAATGACCTGTTAGAGATGTACATTTGAGATGAGGTGTTTTTTTCACCAAATTTTATGCTTTGGCCACGAACACGGGACGACTCAACCGTTACTGGATATGAATAAAGAGAACGTGAGATAACAATGAGCACACGAAAGACATTCAACATCGTCTGCATTTAAACAGGACCCTACCCACTCTGTAGCGCACTACATTCCATCTGCGCCCAAGGGGTCTCCACATAGGGAATAAGGGTGGTGTTTGGGATTAAGATGATGAGGCAAGACTATTCCATGGCTAGAGGCAGAATGACCTTTGGCCCATGACCCTTTCCTGTATGCCCACACAGACTCATGTCACCCCCTGCTTCAGATCAGTCCGCTGGGTGGGGTAGGATTGGGGGCAGCCGGGTCAGAGCCTTGCGTTCTGCTCGAGGGACCCACTTGTGAGTTGCGGCTCTCCACAGGACAGGGGCCAAGAGGAGACTCAGGGTGGTGACACTGAGGACCAGCAGATACACCTGGGTGGGAGATAGGAGGGAGAAAGGTGGGAGATGGGTGGGAAAAAGGTGGGAGAAAGGTGGAAGAAAGGTGAGAGAAGACGCATCCAGGTATGCAGATAATTGTATTTTAGACCTCTGTTTACACTGATTGACTGATTATAATTTTATTATTACTCTGACTGTTGCTATAAACATGTTCCTGCAGACCTGGTACAGGAAGTTCCTAGGTGTGATAAGGAACTGAATATCGAGAGGGGTGATTGGATAGAGGACAGACGTACCTCCCTGGAGATAATGCCAGCGCGGCGGGCGCGGCTCCCCAGGACAAACGAGAACTCGCTGACCTGCGCCAGGCCGGCCGACACGATCCAACGGATGTGACGGGAACCCTGAGGCAAGATGGCTGACAGCACCAGCACAGCCATCAGGAACTACCGATTCAGAGACACCAGGAGAATCACTGAAGAGACTGATAGAAAGGGTCAGTGTGGTGACCGAGTCAGTGTGGTGACCGAGTCAGTGGGGTGACTGAGTCAGTGGGGTGACCGAGTCAGTGGGGTGACCGAGTCAGTGGGGTGACCGAGTCAGTGGGGTGACCGAGTCAGTGGGGTGACCGAGTCAGAGGGGTGACCGAGTCAGAGGGGTGACCGAGTCAGAGGGGTAAGTGTGGTGAATGAGTGAATACGTGAGTGTAAGTTAGTAAATAAGTGCGTAAAACAGCATACCTTCATGATAACCAGTGAGAGGGTAAGCACTGCCAGGATGGTCAGCTCGTACAGCACAAAAGTAGGGAACACGTGGAAGCCTGAAGTAGGAGAGGACTCACTAATGAAACCATCACATCACCGTGTCCAGACCCCTTCAATGTCTCTACATTATGTTGTGTTACAGACATAAACGTATTCAGGTATTTTGCAATCAATGTAGACACAATACCCGATTGTTTTTTAGCAATGTGTGCCAAATATAGAAAATAAAAAACTGAAATATCTTAGGTACATAAGCATTGAGAGTGATTTTGAATAAATTGGTGCACATTTTTTAAACGTATTTTCGCTTTTTCATTTTTATCCAAAAGCACTGTAGCTGAAATAAAGACATTCGTATTAATAGCTGTGGAGAGGAGATTCTGTTCTGACCAATGGAGGCGAAGAAGATGATAGCGAGGAAGTCTCTGATTGGTTCGATGCAGCCCATGACCTCCGTGGTGCAGATGTGACCTTGGGATGAGAGGAGCGCTCCGGCTAAGAAGCAGCCAAGCTCCATGGAAATATCCAGGAACTCTGTCACCTGAGGAGAAAACACCGAAAGTTACTCCTCACCACACACTCAGATTTTACAGACTCACTTCAAAGCTTCAGTCACTTCATAAAAGAATATTGCTTTGGACAATATGTAATGTAATTTTTTTCAATTCTATGTTCAAACCATCTACATAATGTATAACAGAGAAGCGATAAGGAGAGGAGGAGGGTGAGAGAAGAGAGGCTGAGAGGAGCACACTGTACTTACCGTGAGCATCAGGAAGACAAAGGCAGCTGTCCCAAGAACCAGGATCTCCTTGTTGCCTTTAGACTCAGTGTGCAGCTTCCTGTAGTAAGGACCAATCAGGAAGGACTTGAGGAGTGCGCACAGCAGCAGAACCACAGCCAGGGAGAAGAGCACTTGAGCCAGGAGCAGAAACACTCGCAGGCCCCCAAACAGAACACTACACAACACAGGACAGAACACAGAACATGACCTTAGAGCAGAACCTTAGAACAACGGAACAAAGGACACCAGACTAGAAAAACCCAATTCTGCATGGAATGAGTATGCAATCCGTGGGGTCAGTAAATTTTATTTATAGTGGAAATTCCAAACTGGCTGTTGTTGTACAAGAGTTACAGGTTAATTGGACTGTGTCAAAAATGGAGGTGGGTTCAGTGAGATGGTGAAGACATTTATTGTGGGTTGAGTGAGATTGTGTAAACATGAAGGCGGTTTGGGTGATATTGCGTAAATGTTTAAGGTAGGTTGAGTGATACTGTGTAAAAGCTGAAGGTGGGTTGAGTGATATTGTGTTGATGTCGAATGTAGGTTCAGTGATATTGTGTTGATGTTGAATGTAGGTTCAGTGACATTCTGTTGATGTTGAAGGTGTATATAGCCTGCAGTCACTATATGTACACAGGGCGTGTCTAGATAATGGAGGTGTGTGTATTGGGTGAGTTAGCTCACCTGTCCAGGTCACCTGAAGAGACTTGTATGAGGGTGGGCATGACAGCTATGAAGAGACCCAACTGAACATCCTGCATCACCAACATCCCCAGGAGAACGCTGCTGTAGTCCAACTCCCCTACACACACACACACACACACACACACACACACACACACACACACACACACACACACACACACACACAAACACAAACACAAACACAAACACAAACACAAACACAGGTTTGTGAGTGTTTGTGACCAGTTGCTCTAGTTTATCACTGATGCTCGGTTGTTACTGAAGTAAATACCATTGAGCAGTATTTTGTCCTGGGGTCCCACAAAAGGTGCTAACTGTCTAGGCTCTCCCCAGGAATGTTGGTCAGGGTCGACATGTCTAGTCACGTTTTAAAGACTATCTGGGCATCTGCAAGTTACAACTACGGCTCGGCCCGAGACTGCAGGGCAGGTAGGTTCTGGCGGACACGTTTCTGTTCAAGCTGATGACAGCAGAGTGGCTGGGCTGGAGGCGCATATGAGGAACTAGCTTGATGTTTAAATCGAGACCGCTGGGAGCTGCGGTATTCTCTCTCTTGCACACACACACACGCACGCGCGCACGCACGCGCGCGCTCATAGTCCGTACCGTCCTTGTCTCCGCGGGATCCCCCAGCCAGGAAGCGAGAGACGAGCGGCGTGGAGGAAAGGGAGAGACAGGAGGAGATGAAGACAGTCTGGGTGGGTCGGATTTGCAGCACCTGACCCCATAACAACCCTGCCGCCACCATTAGCAGACTGAGGTAGCATGAACCCTGCACGGACGTCTTCCACACCTGAAAACACAGACACAGACTGACTAAATCATTCGTATTAGGACACACACCAGGGAGGGGAGGGATGGGAAAGAGAGGAAAAAAAGAGAAAAGAAAAGGAAAAATAAAAAGGAGGATGAAACATGCATGAAATTTGATCTACCGCCCTAAACATGTTTTAAAGGTTTGTTAAAGACACCTTCTGTAGGAGGGGAGCCAGGCAGAGAGACAGGCTGGCAGACAGGGAGACAGATAAGGATACAACAAAAATGTAATACAGAGACAGCGTACC
>JACXGJ010004557.1:26002-44705 GCA_016801105.1 Esox niger
GGGGGGGGGGGGCACTTTAAAACGTAACACCATGCACTGTACCTTGCGAAGTCGCTCTGGGGAGAACTCCAGGCCAACCACGAAGAGAGTGAAGAACACGCCCAGCTCTCCCAACGTCTCAACCTGGACCATGGACTACACAGACAAACATCGCTATGTTCTTAATGTCACTTACATTAAGAACAAACAAAAGCAACACACACGCACGCACACACACACACACACACAGCATATTCATTCATGCTAAGAACACAAAAAACCCTCACAAACTTTTGCATTAGGGCCCTGGGTCAATGACACTAGATGGCACCCACCACTGAAAAATAGCTAGCTAGCCATTTTGCCGAGAGAAAACATGCAGTTTTATGATCAAATATATTTTAGAAAGCCTTTTTTGCATCAGCAGTTGTCAAAAAAAAACAAGGAAAAAACAACAGTAGTGTTGAATTTCAGTGGCTAGAAAAAAATACGTAAGGCCAAAATTTAGGAAGAAACCTAGAGCGGAACCAAGCTCAGAGAACATATTGTAATAATTAATAAATGCATGTGGGCTGAGTCCAGAGTCTATTTAAACCAAGTCCAAGTGGGGAAATTTTACTTGGTAACATTCTGACAATGAGCTAATAAAAAACGTCCTGCAATCATAAGCTGGCACTTAATGTACATTTTTATAATTTTTGAAGTCATAACATTAATACATAAATATTAATTGCTATCAAATTATTGGAAAGGGTAGGGGGGCCCCCGAAGCCCAGTGACCCGTTCAGTAATCCAGCTCTGACAGAACTCTGTAACACAGAACTCTGACATACACACAGAGAGGATGTTCCACGCAATACCTTGATGCGGTTGAGCCCAGAGGGACCCAGGAGAACTCCACAGACGATGTAACCAAACATGGGGGGCAGGCCCATCACGCTACACAGCCAACCACACGGCAGCGACAGCATCACCACTGACACCAGGTCCTGATCAGCCAATCACAGACACCATAAGAAGACAGATTACAATACACTTTAAAAGGGAGAGAGGGGGCAGCTTTTTCACACTGACCAATAGGAACCTCCGCATTTTAGGATCCACTTTTTCATTCACCCATGATCAGTTCTGACTAAAAGTGTGAAGCAATAATGTTCCACTACTGTAGATGTATAATTTAATCTAAAATGATTAAAACCTAACTGCATCTCAGATCAAAATTAGCATTATATCACGTGGTTTGATTGACTGGTGTGTTCTTCCTAATTAGTCATTCATAGTGTAATTCCTGTCAATTGTCACGCTTAGTCTGGATCCCTCAAAGTGTCTGGGTCTGTGTGGACACCCGAGAAGTGTTGATCTGCCTGAGGATCCAAGGTAAACAAATCATGTGTTATGGGTCAGACGCTAGGTCAAGGGTCAGGCGAACCTTGATGAAGTGTGGATCGGAGCGGGGCATGGTTGAGTCTCGGGGTTTGGTCAGAACATACTGGTTGTTCTGGGAGTCGATGAGCATGCTCAGTCCCAGGTCGTCCTCCACCTCCCCACCTCTCCTCGACATGTTCCTCCTCCTCCCCCCCACGTCCTCCTTATCCTCCTCCACGCGTAGGACCGCCTCCACATTCGCAACGTGCACGCCCTTCATCTAGTCATAAGGATACACTTTGAGTGACTCATGAAAACATTGCAGTTCATAGAGATTGTAAAAGACAATATCCGGTCCTTTTGCCAAGGTCCTTGGTCTAAAGACAGACACACCGTTGTGTTTTCACCTCAACCGATGTCGTCATACCTGTTTGTTATTGTCAAAAGCGTGTTCCTCGATCTCTTCCTCCAGACGGTCGGCAGCCCTCCTCACGTCCTCCAGGATCTCATCTAGCATGGACAGTGTCTTGTTCTGGGCCAGGGCGCTCTTTAGTGCCTCCTGCTGGTGCTTCTCTGCCGCTATCAGTTCCACATACTCCTGCTCCTCCTGGCATCGACAGAAAAACATGGGACAGTTTGTTAGGCAGAAGCACACTCACACACACACACACACACACACACACACACACACACCTTCACACACACCTTCACACACACCTTCACACACACCTTCACACACACCTTCACACACACCTTCACACACACCTTCACACACACCTTCACACACACCTTCACACCCAAACACAGATAGATAGTTGGAGAGGGAGTTATTTATGAGACAAACAAACACACATACATTATATTCCCATTTATTTGTTCTAAGCCTAAATCAAACTGTAACCCCAAAACCCCTACCTTTATTCATAACCCTACTCACAAACCCTAACTGTAACCCCAAATCTAACCCTAACCCTTTTACCTAACCCCTAATCCAGAAATGTCTTGTTTCCATTTGGGATGAGTGGAACGTCAAGACAGGGTCACACTGGCCTTGTTTTACTCTCCTTGGGAGTATTTAGTTTTAATAGGTTAGTGAAACACAAACAAGCACAAACACGAATCTGTTCTCCACTGATAGCAGCGTATTTTGCAGAGCAATGCTGTATCTCCAGTGGCCAGTGGTTCATCCAATCAGAGATAAGAGTTCCTGCAGCCTCTGCAGCTGGTCAAAACCTACAACATTTCTGCCATGCTGTAACCGTGGAGACAAACTACTCATTCATGTTTCTGACTCCCCTGTCAAAATCAACATTGTCCTCTTTATTTTTCTATTGACCTCTCCTAACCGGCCTCTATCACAACCTCAGCCTTCCCCCACGGTAAAGCCTCCTCCTCCTGCCCACACCTTAACGCCTCCTCCACCTCCACACCCTGCCCTCACCTTAATGGCAGCCTCTCTGAGGGCCTCCAGTCTCTGGTGGCTGCTCTCCTTCATGTTGACCACGTCCCTGTAGTCTCCCTGCAGGGCTCTCTGCAAGCCCACCACCGCCTGGAAGACTGACCGCTCGCTCTCGTTGAGCTCCTTCTGGAAAACCTCCAGGGTGTGCACCTGCACACGGACACAGCAGAGACGTTCTTTGTAGGGCGTTAGTTCTCCCCAGCATGGGTCCCCACAGGGCTCTAATTAAACAGATTGTGACCAACTAGTCAAGCCAGACGAGGGGGCATCTGAAAGAAACTGAGTCTGAGAAAGGGGCAACCGATTTCTTTTGGGCCGGGCAGCGACCGAGCGGTTTCAACTGACACATTATAGAATGTTTTGGCTATGAGCAAAGAGCTCCTGAAAGTCAGGAATATCCAGTTAAGTGTGTTAACTCATTGCTTAGGAGAACGGTTAGGTTTTGGGTCAGCTAGTAGATGAACGCCTCCACAGGAAGAATACTTAACAAGGAAATAAACACGCTGTTCCAAAAAAGGTTACAGTTTGACCTGCATCATATCACTCCCCAACTCACTTGGAATAGTCTCTCTGGGTCCGAGAGCGAGCGGTCTCGCCCAACGGCGGCCGCGGCTACCGACAGCTTCTTAACGGCTGCATTCTTCTGGCGGAGGAGGCTACCCAGGCGCCGGCAGTTATCGGACACCCAGCTCCAGGCGTGCCTGGTGGCGGCACCCCTTCCCCGGTGCAGCTTGATGGCATGCTGAGCGACCTGCTCCTGCTGCAGCGCCCCCACCAGGCCAAAGTACAGCAGTGCGCACACAAACCTCATCCAACCCACTACAGCTATTACGACTTCAGGGAGAGAGAGAGGGAGATATAAAGGAGAGGGAGGAAGAAAGGAACATTTCTGAGATCCAGAAAGGCAGGAAGATGGTTGCAGATCTTAAGTTGAGAGACAAAACAAAGCAGGAAAACAGAGTGTGGAGTGATGATCTACAGGTGGTGAAACTAAAGGAATTACAGTGTACATCTCGGCTACAGCCTCCATTGACCCTGCAAGGCAACTCTACCTGCTTGCCCTGCATAGATCCAATCTGACCAAGCCAATGGACCCACCCGGACTTAGTTTTTCTATCTATAATGATTTCAGATTCCCTGCAGGCAACTATTTATTTTCATATTATATCTTTGCGTCATCGGGAATGGTCTTGGTCTTCAGGAAATCCCGCGGCCCTCAGTGGACAGCCAAAACTGATCACTGTTCAACGTAACAACAACTCTAAGCGCACGGACAAAGCTACACGGGAGAAATAAGGGAAACGTCCCTGAGTGGTTCAAACAGAACCAAAAACATTGAGAGACCTGCCTGAATGAACGTGCCCCAATAAAAAACATATTTGCTTAAAGGTTTCATAACTTACTTGTTGAGTTTGGCAAAGTGACTACACTCCTGCTCAAACAACTGCTCCGGGACTGCTACCTGCGGGGGGGGGGCACACCCATACACAGTGACCCGTCTTACCAACTAACAACTCACTTAACTATCTGCCACTTCACAAGCTGACATTACTGCGGAAATTAAAAATGAAGAAATGAAGTATTCGCCTGCAAAATTTTCCTTTTTCATACAATTGGAGACCATGGATAATTTCAACACTATAGCCAGACGAAAGCAACCTAGTTTAAAAAGTCACTGAAGAGTATACTTTGCAATCATTTATTTATCAAATATCCCCAGAAATGCATTTTTATAGTCCAAGATAAATATATACACCCACCCAATCGCGGGTGTTGCCCCATTGGGTTGAAATAACTTCACCTAGCCATTTCTTTTAACTGTCCATCAGTCTCTTACATTGAATGGGATGGTTTTTTGGCCACTCTCTACAAAACTGATTCAACTGTTCGCTTCAGCTTCAGATATTTGACAGAAGACATCACATTCTCCTCATGGATTCTCTGCTACAATACGGAATAAGGAATAAGTGTGATGATCAGTCCTTTGTAAATTGCCAGTGATTGGAATTCTCTCCATTTGTAAACGATCCATCGGCTACTGGAATTATGTATTTCAAATTGCTTAGAAATGTCTTTGTAACCCCTCCCAGACTCACGGACATCTGTAATCTCTCCTGAGAGGGACTCAGATAGGTCTTTTGATCTCAGCATGTTACTATACCCCCAGATGGTTAAGACCGAACCAGACCAAGTTCCTAAACTTTATGGACGGCTGGACCCTTAAAATTAACTGATTCTGTAATAATTCGCAGCAGTTTCAGTGAACCTGAAGCTACTAGAAAGTAGGGGGATTTTCCACAAAGAAATTGCATTTCTGTATTGGGTTACTTCATCAATGGATATGGATACAGAGGGTGCACTGCATTGATAACACACATGTTGATCCACGGTGAAATGCACGGAACATGGACACCAAAGGCTGAAGCATTGGAACCCTACATAAAGCTGACAATGGAACCGCATTGTGTATGTTAGTAATCCGACGTAAATTACAGAATAAATGTTTCCTTGTTCAGTTTCTTTCGACAAGCGCAGTACCTTTGTGTACATCAAATCAAGGTTGACTTGATATTTTTTCAGACCTCTTGCGGGGATGTTCAGGGTTGAATCAGCTCCGGTTGCTACTCCCGTGTCTTAATCAATGAGAGCACTGTTCAGTAAACTCGCAGATACGCTTCCGTTACAGTACAGAATGCTGTAACATTCGTTACACTAAATGACAGATATTGCCTGTATTCAAGATAAAAACAGACAAGTATTGTGCACAAACTGCACAGTAATATCACAATTTATACAGGCTAAATGATAGAGACCATTCATTCACTGGCAACAAAAAGTTTTTACAGTACTGGTGTGATCTTGGATCAAACTTTCTTACGCATATTCAGCAGGTATCGCCTGTATGCTAGATGCTCATGCTCGCGGCATAATAAAGAAAATATTTAAACGTTAGATTAGCTACCTACTTGCTAGCCAGTGTGCTACGTCGTCCTTAGTCTTGAACTCCACAGTAAATGAAGGGAAACAATCGTGCTCTTGTAATGTTACCCCTCCCCAATCCCCACATAACTCCAGCCAACGTTGAGCCTTGGAGCAGGCATTCAACTACACGCAGGGCGACAAACTTAATGCATTACAAAGACCCCTCCGGTCGACTGCAACAAACGACCTACGTATGTCAGGTAGGCATCTCAATCGACTGTTTTGTTCAAGGTAGTGCTACCGCCCTTTATGAAGAAAATGTAAGTCTGCGCGATGTTTTAGCCACGTAAATTGCGAAAGATGGTGAAAGCTGTCAAACCAGCTCGCGCCCGCTAGCATAGGGGGGTGCTAACGCTAGGTTATACGGCCTGAACTTATTCAAACTTCGTGAACATTGACAAAAATCTCTGCAAAATCTGGCGATATGATGTCGAATGTTTTGTAACATTTGTTACATGTTAATCGAGCTGTTTGTGTTTAATTAAATAAGCGAAACATAATCAAATGTAACATTTTAGTTGTTTTTCACTTTACTTCCGAAACAAATCAACGACTGGTTAGATAATCTGCGCTCATGTCTGGGATATGTAGTTTTCCTAAGTGATATTTTTCACCTGTAACTGCCCATTAAGGCTTGACGGTAGTCAAGTTTGGAATGCTAATAATTATAGACTGTCATCGATAACAGTAGACTAATATTTACCCAAAGTTCATCTTTACGTTTTTTCCTCGACCTTTGATCCCCATGACTGGAAAACTGTCACATCGTGTCAAGAATATTGTACAACTCGACCTAATTGACAATCAATCATTGGGTAACATGATTAAGATATCATGCAAATGTTTATTAAGCATACAATTTAATCACTATCCATTTAAATATTTCTTCAGTTTTATTAGTTTATAAAGCACCAAATAAGGCCACAGCCACTAACTATCCCAAAAAACTACAACTCCCGAAGTAAACCGTCTAACTTTCTCGTACGGTAGCGCAATCCTCCCGCGCAGGCGTACTGAGGGCATTGGGATATCAAGTTGTCCAAACAGCGGTGATAAAATGGTAGGTAAGATCAAAATGATATACCTAAACTTATGAATAAACCCCCGAGACGAAGTGTTTTGCTTGACAATATATTTTGTCATGCTATGAAGGCTATGGATAGCGGGGAAACGGGGTGTCCTCTGGCAGTGCCGCATTGCCAGTGTGTCGTTCACTGTTGCAATTTATGTGGGAAATGGAAGGTCAGTATTTTGGTATTTTGAGAGCGGACACCCGCACTTGCGGCACCACGTACCTTTCCCTTTTTGGTATGTTGTCTATGCGTTGGAGCAGAGAGAGGCTGTCGGTGCGCGCTGGCTTGGGAACTGGATCGCGGGAGTGTGCTGCCCGCTACCATCGAGTCGGGTCAGGTCTGCAAGACGGACAGTTCTCTTGTCACGATAGCAATATCACCCAGAACACCGACCAAGAGCGAGCCCAGACGTTGTTTACAAGAACAAAACGTTTGTTTTGTTTTTTTCACCCAGTACCTCACCGTCACGATGATGTAATACCAGCTTTCAACGTGTCTTCTGTTATGATTGCTTTCCTTTTTTATTCAGAAGATTGCGACATGTTTGCGTTACGATTTTTTGGGGTTTTGACAGCTGTCGGTCAACGTCTTCACAAAACACTCGCATATTTCCACTTCCTTACGGTATTTTCTCCTCAGACTTAGAATACCATAATGTGCTTGTATTCATCTGCTGTGTTACGGAAAGTGCATTATGTTGGTCCGTAATGTTTTACGCTAAATTAATGGTCTATAGAGAACACCATTGCAGTTCATTCATTATCAGTTGTGGCCTCGTGATGACATTCCATATCTTTACGACGTCAGCAACACAGAAAGAAAAATAACGATTAGGCAGTCTAAAAAGGCTGTTCTAGAGATGAATAGAAAACCCAAACCGAAATCTAACTGTTCTCCAACCTGCAGATTTGGGAGTATCTGTTTCACAAAGTGTCTTCGCTTTCCTCTTCAAAACCAATTTGAGGATAAGGTCAGATTGACTTTCTCATTGATTGGGTTTTTGAGGATGGTGAGAATACATGCAGGCAGTGTGTCAAACGTATCCGTCATGTTCCTCGTGCCTCTGAATTGAAGGCCAATGGCTAGAAAACAGGTCCAAAGTAAGGGGTTATGATGGTGGTTATGCACCATTATGTTTGTCTTTGTTTATATGTTCCTGTGTTATTTGACAATAAGCTTTGGCTTATCTGTGTTTCTTAGGGTTAGAAGATCAGTTGGGTTAGGTTAGGTTTAGAAGGGGTTAGAGTTAGTTTATGTTTGGGCATAAAGTTCATTTTTTAAGGTTTGGGTTTGGTTAAGGTTAGCCTTAGGGTTTAGGTAAAGTAGTTCTCTTTAATGGTGTTATATTTTAGGTGCTCTTGGTACAGATTGTAATGTCTGAATGCGTTTTCTACTTGTAGCATAAGCTGAAGTCATCACAGAAGGACAAGGTTCGGCAGTTCATGTCCTTCACTCAGGCTGGAGAGAGGACCGCCGTGTTCTGCCTGACCCAGAATGACTGGAAACTAGAGGTGGCTACTGACAACTACTTTCAGAACACAGACCATTATTATAAAGAATCCATGAAAACCTCAGTGGACCGCAAGAAGCTGGAACAGCTCTACAACCGCTACAAAGGCAAGAGGAGAAGGTTGGGGAGGGGGGGGGTGTGTGTGTGTGTGTGTGCGTGTGCGTGTGCGTGTGCGCGTGCGCGTGCGCGTGCGCGCGCGCTCATTGACATTTTAATCAATTAGCAGACTCTCTTACCAGAGGAAACTTCCAGTTTGTACGTTCATCTTAAGTTGCTTCAGTGGGACTGTATGATCTTGGGTAAGACATAATATCTGCTCAGAGAGGTGTGTGGGTGTGTGTTACCATTAGGTGTACAACATGTATGTGTGTGTTGTTTCTCTCCAGACCCCCAGGACGAGAACAAAATCGGCATTGATGGAATCCAGCAGTTCTGTGACGACCTCTCCCTGGACCCGGCCAGCGTCAGCGTTCTGGTCGTGGCCTGGAAGTTCCGGGCCGCCACGCAGTGCGAGTTCAGCCGCAAGGAGTTTCTGGACGGCATGGCCGAGCTGGGGTGAGAGGCCTCTCTGTGATGTCACTGCTACACCACGGGGTTCTTCTCAGTACCGACGCCTGATCTTGAGAGACGTTTTGAAACGTAAAAGGAGGTGTTGTTGCTGAATACTGCATGAAAAAGCTCCTCTGTGTAACCCGCAGGTTCACGGTCGACTGGGCCAGTGGAAAAAAAGAAGTAAAACAATAATAGACCCAAATAATAAACAGAAACAGAACACTGTATCTGCAGTAGTGTTCATAGTACATACATCAATATTTACACTGAAGGTTTGCGCGTGAGCTTGCAGGTCCAGTTGAGCAGACGGCTGAATACCGGGCCTGACTCATCACCTACACTGAATATGATTAAATAGTTGGACACAACACAAATACACTTAAGCCTGCTGTCTCTTTGTTTCTAATTCACATCTCTCTAGAGTTCTCAACCAACAATTAGTAAGAATTTTGTTGTGTACACCCCCCCAGCTGTGACAGTCCAGAGAAGCTCAAGGCCCTGCTCCCCCGACTAGAACAGGAGCTCAAAGACACGGGCAAGTTCAAAGACTTCTACCAGTTCACCTTCAACTTCGCCAAGAACCCTGGCCAGAAAGGATTAGGTAAGCCTTTGCCGCGTTATGCTTGATAAAGGAAATAGAAGCTGCCAGCTTGCCCTGGTCCAAATCCAGGTCCAGGCAGCACTGTTTGAGGAGAAGGGCTTTCACCCTGGTGTGCTTTTTCCATCCCTGGCATTGAATTCCTCTGGCAAAACCATTGGCGGATGGTGGTTGGTTGTCAGCAGTGATCCTGGGTCTCTCGGTAACACCCAAACAGTCCTGCTTACAGTTAAAAAAGCATATGAATTCTGCTATCATGGCTCATATAAAAAAGCTAAATTATAGGTGGTAACAGTAGCCAGCTCTCATTCTCGGCAATCATGGATGGAAGTTTGCCATGACTCCTATTGATTCACATTTTGTTTGCCATTGGGTAAATGCACACATACTGAAATAATATGCCTATTTATCACCTATAAAATGTCTCGCATCATCAATTTATTTCTCCATTACTACACATTTATTTTGGGATCCAGCCCTGGAAACAGCATTAGCTAGCAAGAACGGATTGTCACATTTCATACATGTGAAGGTTCTACCATGCCGGGCCTTCTCATTTACCTTTGAACTTTCTTAAACTGGACCAAACACTATATGAACCAGTCAGCCTATAAGACGGCCTGGTGTATCACCTGTCCGACCAGACTGCATTATAGATAGCAAAGGGCCCACTTTACCCGGTATGAGGCGAAGTGTTTTACACGAACCTGCTCCAAAGTAGTACACTAGAGTTAATCATTTGGGAAGCACGTAAGGGGGTTCCCTGAATTGGATGGAACAACAAATGATTCTGGTTGTTGTTTCTGCCGTTCTGTGCTGGCTCACCCACTGCAGAGACCCTGTTACTGGAACAGAAGGGCCCATTGTCAAAACCCATTTGAGACCTTGTCAGTCTCTCTCTCACACACACACACACACACACACACACACACACACACACACACACACACTCCAATAGTAGCAATTATGAAACTATTTCTACTCCATATTGCTGGCGTGCTGAGTGCTTTTCTGGAGAACGCCAAAGAAGTACCATTTGTATCAGTTAATGTCAATATTGACGAGAACTTTTAACAACAACGTTTCTCTCTTCTCTCCATCCTTCAGACCTTGAGATGGCGGTAGCCTACTGGAACCTGGTTCTGACTGGTCGATTCAAGTTCCTGGACCTGTGGAACCGGTTTCTATTGGTGAGTGGACACAAGTGTGTATTGCTTTGCTCATATTAACCAGAGCCTGGGTGATCGTGCATTGATCATCTCTGTTACTGTTATTTTGTAGGAGCATCATAAACGATCGATTCCCAAAGACACATGGAACCTTTTGCTGGACTTTGGCAACATGATCGCAGATGACATGTCCAACTATGACGAGGAAGGTAAGACAGGCACACTCACCACTCATTGGTCAATCCATGAGGAAACAACCAATTAAAATACATCCACCACGCAGCTAACCACATGACCTTTTCTGTCCACTCAGGAGCTTGGCCCGTGCTCATAGACGACTTTGTGGAATTCGCCCGGCCAATCGTAACAGGGGGCAAGCGTAAAACCATATAGGTTCTGCAGACACTGCAGAGGAGGAGCCTGCGTCTCCAGATTTTTTTGACCGAGAGGATTTTATACAAATGAGCCAAAAAGTGACTTCTAAACAAGACTGTCTGATGTTGTGAGACAATGCTGCCAATCGGGCTGGGGAGTGACAGAGACAGCCAATCAGAGAGAAGAGTTATTTTTCTTTTTCTTTGTTTTGGGACTGAGTCGCTCTGAGAGGAGGGCTGTCAGCAGGGGGTGGGGTCTGTGGGTCTATATGCTCTGCTCCATTTGGCTGGCTGGGTCAGTTGGAGTGGCCAGGGACTAAAGTACCCAGCATGCACCTAACCACCAGTGGGTGCGTCTATGGAACTGGTGCTCTGGCCCCGCCCCCCAACCTGCAACCCCTCCGCCCAACACGCCCCCCTTCCTACTGAAGATTGACCAGGAAGAGAAAGCTGAATGTCTAAGGGGATTCGAAAGGTTTGCTGTCTGAATAGGCTACATCCAGACGGTGTTTTATCTGTTCATACTGTAGTGTGGACATGTTCTCTCTGTCTGCACACGGTGGTTGAATTAGAACGTTTGCATGTTTTCGTAATTGAGAATTAAGGAGTGTGAAGAAAAAAACAAAGATCCACTGATGTCGTTCTCATTGAGCGGTGTGCGGGCTTCTCATCTGACGTGAGAGGTGTGGCTGTCACCCAGTGTTCTTATCCAGTCCAGTGTCAATGTAAAGTTCTGCTCCCGTGTCATTCTGACGTGTGAAGCTGTCGGCCTGTTTTCTGTCACCATGTAAAGTTCAGGGCCTGTGTCGCTAAATTATCTCGGATAATCAAGATCCACGTTCTGATCCGTTTAGCCTTTTAATTTGTGAAAAACTCATGTACACAGAAGACTGGGTCCTAAATCATCTCTCCCCCTCTGAGGCGCTTGAGAAATATGGCCCATGACCCTCTCATTGAGCAATGTATAGAGTTCTGATCCACTCAGATAACACTGGATGGACCTACCAACTGAGCAGCATGCATTTGAGCTCGACACCAGCAGAACACTATTGGTACATTTAGGATACACTGTACCTTTAACAGTAATGTATAGATATAGAATTTTAGAAAAAATTATATAATATGAAGAAGACATGATATTTATAATCATGAGTGAGGATGAGGATGAGGATGAGGATGAGGTGTTTGAAATGCGGAGGAAATCGTAAAATTGTCAGCAGTACTTCAAATGGCGCCCTTTTCCCTGTGGGCCTCGGTCGGAAGTAAGGCACTCAAAGAAGACTAAGGTGCGATTTGGGATACATCCATGATGTCTCTGTGATTTTGTGTTTGATTTTAGTTTGTTTGTTTAGGGTGAGAATATTGCCATGTCACCATAGACTGGCTCCTTGACTGTTGATCTACATCAATTGTTTTGTGATTTTATTTTCCACAAATGCACTGATTGACACTTTTTACTACTTAATTCTCAGAGACAAGCAAGCGGAAATGTAGTTTTCCCAAATGGCAACTCACAGCAAGCCCTTGTACATTCTGTTAACAGCACTGTTTAACACTTCTGTTGTCTTCAGCATTTACACACCATTCCTGTGATTTGTTTATAACTTGAGTCCCAAACGGCAACTTGGGAATGAGGTCTGATTTGGGACGCGTTTTGGTTGGTAATGTTGCAAATCAAGCTCGTCTTGAAAGTGCTGCGCAAGACAGAGGCGTTGTATTTCTGTCCCGCTGAAAGCTCGCAGAGCATCAGCACTCTGGAGAAAAGGACTTCCTTCACTGAAAAATGTACAGGGCTTTCAAGCTTCACCTCATCTCTTTGTTGTGGGTGAACGGTCACGCCCGCTTGCCTTTTTCAGTTACGTAGGAAATCAACTCACCCGGGGGGAAGTATAAACCATCTTCTGTTCACTTGCAGTTGACATGGTTTGTGTTGCAAATGGCACCCTATTCTCTATAAAGGGTACTATATAGTGCTACTAAGTAGTTTTGGTAGGGCACTATGTAGGAAATGAGGTTTCATTTAGAATGCAGGTATGTTCTGTTTACTTGTAGTTGTCAACAACAGCAATAAATAAAGGAGAACAACAGCGACAGTGGAGAAAGAGAGACATGTCCTCCCTCTTTCTCTCCATTGTTCTAACACAGCAAACGAAGTACGCCATGGTACTGCCTGAGATGTGTACGATTAGTGGATTGTGTGTGAGTCATATTCAACTCATTAAATCAGTATTATTTCTGCTGATCACAGAAAAAGTGTAAAACATTTCTTGTCATAAAATATTTGTTTGCTTTCTGTTATGGAGACATAGGTTACTTTGTTTTTGGCAAAGGATGGTCGCGTCAATAAAGCATGTTGTTTTTAGGTAAATTATTTGAGGTTCTGTATCCATATGTTATCGTTGACAGCAGGAAAAACACTACAAAGAATCAAAGACGCCATCATGTAAAATGGCATCTATGGGACCCGTTTCTCTCTGTGGAAAAATGCCAGCTAGCATCAACTGTCATCGCCCAAGAGAGACATGAGACAAATGAACAGAAGATAATTAATAGTCAGTGGTTTTTCAAGTCAATGAGCACACATTTGTAAAAAGGTATATTACTTCTACCAGTACGGACAAACTGGTGGAGAAAGTGCATTTTGATAGAAGAAATCTATTATCTGTGAGTCATACAGTTCACATGCTATGAACAACACTCCTGATGAGAACGACGCCTTAAGAATGAGGTGAGTTGAGGGTGCTGATTTAGTGGGTGAGGTCGAGCGGATGAGGGACAGTCAAGAGTTACATAAAGGATGAGTGAGCGAACTGGGAAAGAAAGGAGGTTGATGTGCTGCTGGGTGAGGACAGGGGGAGGGTTTGGGAGAGTGAGAGAGAGGGGGTCTAGTGAAGCCGGGTCGAGCTAGGGGATGAGTAACACTCCATTCTTATCCAGCTCCCAGCAGGGGGGGGGGTGTCAACACTCGACCTAATGGTCCAGAGCCTGCCCCCCCAAACCACTGCCACGCCAGCCACCTAACCCCTGCAGTGACGGTTTCATCCCCCACTAATGCTCTGGGGCCGTGGGGATGAAGGGATTGCCTTTTTAGGAGACACCTGATCGGGGTCCAGTGCAACCATGGTCACAAAGAGGCTACTGATAAAGGTGTGTGCGTGTGTGCGAGCGCGTGCGTGAGAAAGAGGGAGTGTCTGGTGATTAGGCTGAATGAAGGCTGGCATCTAAGGGGGTGATGATAGTGACGACTGGACCGCTGGAGAGCAAGAGATCGACAGTGGCATAAAGCAGCCCATTAGACCATCGGACCAGAGAGCCAGTCAGAGAGTGTGACACTGTCAAAAGCCTTATAGATCCCCAGGGAACAGAACCGACTAATCACCAACTTCAACAGGGGATCCCCCCGGATATATTGCTTCTATTTCCACACGTTCTATTTCCCGTCCGATCAAAAATCCAGGGAGACGTCGTTTTTGGAATCGAGGCTCCTGAGACCATCAGTGGAGAAGACCGTCTGTCGGGTTAGCGAAGTGCTAAAGGCCGTCTGTTTATGCAGTGGAACAGCACTGCTGGCCATCTTGGGAGTTGGACTGCTCGCTTCTGAGGGACTGTGTTTGCCTGGACTTAGTGTCCTGTGCTGCCGTGCCAGTCGGCATAGAAAAGGACTAGAAGTAGTCTACTGAAACCTGCTTGAGAATCCGTCCCTCATTTTAATCTGTCTCATGGAGAAGTTCCAGGCTGGAATGGTTCTAGGCGGGGTTGGGGACGCCTTGGGCTACCGAAAGGGCCAATGGGAGAGCTGCACCTCGGGGTCACTGATCCAAAAAGAGCTGGCCTCTTTGGGGGGTCTGGAGGCCCTCAAACTAGAGCCTGAGAACTGGCCCCTCAGCGACGGGGCACTGATGCACATGACCACCGCCGAGGCCCTCGTTACAGGTGAGTGGCGGGGCACCCACATATTAGCTTGAACCCCCAGAAATATATGTTAATCTTTTAAATGAATTATGAGATATTTTGTGTGTGGCGGCCACTGAACACAGGAACACACACACACACACACACTCACACAAACACACACACCTGGCAGTAGCCTGCCCAGTAAAGTGTCCATCAGCCAGAATGATTTATCTTCGTCTTTAGTGATGATGAGGTAGTCGCCTCAGCGAGGCACAGAATCATTTAAGGCTGTATGACCAGTCTGTGGAAACTACTAATCACTTCAATAAACCATATTTCTACCAGACAGTGCCTTGCTGAAACACCAAAATCCCTGCAACAATTTTGAACATCTCTGCATGTAATCCCACCCTAGAAATACAAATTCCATCACAGTAATCAATCATGTCTTAATCACAGTGAAGCACTGTTTCCCTGGTCCTCAATCTCCTGCTGTGGTTTTGCCATCTCTTATGGTCATGGCAATGGAATTAGATATTTTAAAGCTGTAAATAAAAAAACTAAAAATACTTAAATTCCAAACTGGGCCTGGAAATAATAGAAGATAATGTGAGAGGAAAAATATATACTTTGTAAATGAGTTACATCATAACACAAGACCAGACCTATGGAAGAACAGACCTGTTAATGTGGTCAATGGAAGAACAGACCTGTTAATGTGGTCACTGGAAGAACAGATTTGTTATTGTTGTCAATGGAAGAACAGACCTGTTAATGGTGTCAGTGGAAGAACAGACCTGTTAATATTGTCAATGGAAGAACAGACCTTTTAATGTTGTCAGTGGAAGAACAGACCTGTTAATGTTGTCAGTGGAAGAACAGACCTGTTAATGTGGTCAATGGAAGAACAGACATGTTAATTTGGTCACTGGAAGAACAGACTTGTTATTGTTGTCAATGGAAGAACATGTTTGTTCGTTTTGTCAATGGAAGAACAGGTTTGTTGATGTTGTCAATGAAAGAACAAAGCTCTCCAGACCTGTCTACAGTGTTACTGGCAGGCAGGATGGACAACACATCTCAACCCACAGTTGACTGGCCTGTAAATCTGCTCCGAAGTTGCCAGGTCAGTCAAAAATAGAACTGTTAAGGAAAATATGAGCCTCTCCTCGAAACTGAACAATGGGAGCCATCCCAGCACACAGCGGAGTAGGATGACAGCCTATAGGATTACCCTGCTGCCTGGCCACATTCCGACAACCCAGACACAAACAGCTGCCTATTCCCTATGTAGTGACCAGCTTTGGTCAAACGTAGTGCACTACATAGGGAATAGGGTGCCATTTGGAATGCACCCATAGTCATTCTAGGGACCCTCCATGAAGGTACAGGACTATATAATAGCGTAGGTCCAAAACTGTATATATAATACAAGAATAGGGATTCTGTGCACTTATTTTAAAAGCATCTCAGTGCTGATCGAGTATCAAATCCCATTTGTAATCTTGACCTTATAATCTAGAGATGGTGACCATGAGCTGTATGCACCCGGTTCTGGGGGCCCACATAATGGGGGCTCTGGGGGCCCATATTATGGGGGTTTGAGCAGTATCTCCAACACAAAGCGAAACAAACCGGGCACTTCCACAACCAATCTGTATGATAGACAGATAACGTGTTCTGTAGATCAGACAATAGGTAAATGTGTCTCTGGACATTTGTTTCCAGACTGTGAAAAAGAGTCCCATGAGATATATTGTCCTGGCATAATGGAGAAAGTCTTTTCAGCTAGTACCAAAGGACATTGGGAGCACGCTTGTTGTGGAGGGACTTGGGTCTGCTACATGGTTTCTCACCACTGGCATCCCCCAGGGCTCAGTTCGAGGCCCTCTCCTCTCTATGCAACTGGCTTTGCAATATCTTGACATGGTCTCTGCTGCCTGCCATGCAGATAACGCTTCTTTTCTATGTCCCTCTTGTGACCCACTGGTGGGGAGACATTTCTGCATACCTGCTTTCATATGGGCGAAAACAAAACGAGTCCCTACCAGAGTACAAAATAAAATCTTTCCTGACTTGCTTCAGAAGACATTGTACACTATTCAACCTGGAGTTCAACCTTGTCACACACAGGAAGCGGCACAGGACCTGGTCAATGACCTTTTCCTCTTCTGCTTTCACTACTGCAACTCTTTCCATGTGCCGACAAACTTCACAAGTTCTCCCATGTCACCCCACTCCTTTACACACTGTAACGGCTTCCATTTGAAGATCGCCTCTTCTACATATCTATGGTTGCTTGCCTATGGAGCAGTGAGCCCAATGGAGCGATCTGGGTCATGGCCCTGGAGTCACTGGTGCCCACGTGCTGCTAAATGGGTCTCCACCGTCCGACTGTCTCATACTGGGTCCAAACCAGTAATCCCCGACACGCGTGACCAACCTCAATGACAACATTCCAACTGTTAGAGGTTACCAAAGTTAATAAAAGGCAGTCAGGCCAACATGTATGTATATTTATATAGAAGAAGATGTCAGTTGGGATCCTTTTGGCCTGAGCCTGTCCTGTGAGTCTGTATCCTGAAATCCTTACTTCCTGAGTGTGAATCCCACTGCTCTTAAATCATTCCTAGACACACACGCAGAAACACACTCATTGACATACACACTCACACACACACACACACACCCACCTGGCCGCTCAGAGATGATTGTGGGACTATAATAGTGGCTCATGGTCTGATCCAGAGCCCAGTCGACCCAGGCTAAAGATAGACTCAGACGATGCCTCTTATCTGCCTGGTATCCCAAACACGCCACAGGCCACACACTCCCTCTACCGTGTGTGTGTGTGTGTGTGTGTGTGTGTGTGTGTGTGTGTGTGTGTGTGTGTGTGTGTGTGTGTGTGTGTGTGTAAACGTTTTTGTCAGTGCTTGGACTGGATAGGTTGTGTACGTGTCGCGATGGGTGTGCTATGTCATAAACGGAAACAGTGTGTACCATGTCATAAACTCACATATGAACTGTGTGTACTATGTCAAATAAACTGGGTGTCCTTTGTCATAAACAGTGTGCGCAATATCATACAAACTGTGTACTTTGTCAAAAACTGTGTCTACTATATTATATAAACTTCATGTCATAAATGGTGTGTACTGTGTGTCCTCTGTCATAAACTGTGTGTACTATGTCATAAACCGTGTGTACTATGTCATAAACCGTGTGTACCATGTGTTGTGATGTGTTCCAGACTACTGGTGCTTGGAGGACCTGTACAGGGAGCTGGTCAGGGTATATGTCGAAGCCATGGCAACCCTCCAGGGTCGTCCTCCTGACCCAGCCACTGTGGAAGGTTGTGCTCACCTCAAACCCAACAACTTCCTGCTCGCCTGGCACACGCCCTTCAACGAGAAAGGTCAGAGGTTACAGGTCATCACCCTGACGCTTGCAGAGATATGCACTGTATGTAGCAGCGACTGTTCTTTCTGCACATCATTGCTCAGTCTGTCAGTCTGTGTCTGTCCCTGTGTGTCTGTCTTACTGTGTGTTCAGTCTCCTGAAGGTTGTCTGTCTGTGTCCAGGTTCTGGTTTTGGGGCTGCCACCAAGGCCATGTGTGTGGGGATGAGGTACTGGCAGCCTGATAGGCTGGACAACCTGGTGGAGGTCAGCATCGAGACAGGACGCATGACACACAACCACCCCACAGGTAACATCCAACACAACATGAAACCACCCCACAGGTAACAT